>BQNB010068667.1:0-33765 GCA_026074375.1 Tanacetum coccineum | reverse complement strand
ATCTATGTTTGTGTTGTATATTGTGTTGTGGTGATATGTTTTGTTTGATGTTATTTAGTATAGTTGTTGTAGTATAAACTTGATTACGATTATACAATTGGTACCAGAGCCACGTCTCTCTAGTTTTCAAAACAAATAGTTTTAAAAGTAGAGCACGGTCCATGTATCAAGTTTCCTATCAAGCGACACATAATGTGAAAAGTTCTTTGTTTAGTACTTACAAGTTTTGGTGTTAAATATAAAGTGTTACAATAGCTTGAAGGTCTTTTAAAGAATCCCAAACAAAGGGTATAATGTGTCTAAAAGCGAAATAAATGATTCTGCCAAAATTTCACCTCTTCTGCGACCCACGAATCCACCAAAAATGGATCTGTCCATGAGATCCGTCCGTATGATTTTTAGTTTTTGTCAAACTTCAAAAATTCATAGAAAATCAACCGTGCGTCGGATTTTGATGATTAAAAAACCAAAATTGAAGAATTTTGAATGTACTTTCTAATGAAATGGGTCTCAATTACTAATTCAAAATTTAAGTTTATCAAATAAGCAAAATGCCATAGAGTGTCCAAAACTAAAATTTTGTTTTAGCGTAAAAAGTTGATTTTAACCTTTCCTTTCGAGTCGGACACTTCTAGTTGGTTTACTTTTGAAAGTTGGTGTATTTTATCATTGGAAAATAAATTCATTTTTCAAACTTACTAATGAGGAGAAAACTAATTTATTTGCAAATAAAATCAATCTATGTATACATTGTTATATTTAATGCACACAACAAAGTGTAGTATTTATGTGTGTTATGCTAAATGATTATTTGTTCTACTTTGCATATTAATATTGTTAATCAATCTTTGATTTGCTTATTGCATTTGTATTTGAGCTTCTTTGTTGATTAGCATAATCTCGTCATGTGTGTTATTTATTAGTGTTCATATATATGCGTCAATTGATCTTATGGAAGATCTCTTGCACTAAGTTGAAAAATTGCTTTTACATTGCATATAGATATAGATCACTATGTTTAAGGATGTTATATAAACAATTTGTAATCCTATAATTTATGTTAACCCACTTAGGATTAAGAGCTAAGCAAGTTTGTCAAACCCTTTGAATAATATTGTATGCACGATTATCGTGCTACTAATATAACTGATAAAATGTGTTACCACTATATAGTCAACACTTCCATTTTATCAAAGTCTCAACAAAGTCTCTAGATCATGTCATCCCATTATCTTGTTTAAACATAGGTTGTCTAGACAAGAGAAAAGTTCATAATAACACATTAGTATGTAATAAAAGGAAAATGTGTTTTGAACTTAGTTTGTTCTTGTATTAGTCTAATTCACAATCACAACTAATAAATATTTGGATTAAAATGAACATAGAATTTCTTGTAATTCTAAATTTGAAAGATTAACTTTCTTGGTAAGAAAACACTTTCATTTTAAAGTTTTATCTTCGAATAAATTTTCACATTAACATTAACTTGAAATGAAAATATTCACCCTAGTCAAAAGCTTGAAACTATTATATAAACATGTAGTAGTTTCAAAAAAGATTCATAATGTTTAAAAAATGACTAAGATAATTTTGTGTACTCTTTTGAAGTCAAAATCTAAGTATATTGTGCACAATAATTAATAAGTTTTCTCACATGTAAAATATATGACAATGCCAAAGAAACAAGTAAACTCATCATTTTAAATGATCTTACACTTAAGACTAGTCTTAGGCTTAATGAAACACATTAGGAAAATCTTTTGTCTTCTTTTAAAAGAGTGTTTGTGAGGGTCAAGAAAGATTTCGGATATATATCGATTCATTATTCAAATTATGATTGATATCTATCAAAACCATAACAAAAGATATTATCTCGAATCTACATACTCAATCACACTAGGTTGATATGAAAATAATGTCATCCCTTTCAAGGACGAAAATAATATACATCGGTTCATAACTCACATTTGTGATAATGATGTTATATTGAGTCTACATGTCCAATAGGTGTGTTCCTATTATTAATGATAACATGTATGATTGATGACTTGGATGTTTCGTTAGAGATATTCAAGTAATTTACCTTGCAATGCATTTGGTAGAGTTGTCATTTCTAAAAAACCAAACACAAGCAAATGCACAATATATGTAACTTTGCTCATACAATTTAAAAGCACGAATCAAGACTCAAATTCACTTTTTGTTATAACATTTTCTCTCTATACCAAATAAGCATAACATTATTTTTAACTAAGTATTTAAACCGAAAACAATTCAATTATCTAAGATTAGGATTAGGAATAATGGAACATATTCTATAAACCATTATTTTACTTTCTTTCTATAAGTGATCGTAAGTGGACTTAGAATATAAAGATGATTATTATTCAAACGATAATTAATCTCATTATTCTATCCAATTACAAATGTTCGAAATATGAGCATGGAGTTGAGATTAGAATTTATCTAGATAACGGAAATATCAATAAAATAACCATAGATATTTTCTGAGTCTACATGTTTAACTAATTTTAGTTATTACATGAAATTACAAAATCGATCATAATACGAAAAGAATAATCATCGAATCGCAATTCACACTTGTATTGACGGTGCTTTGTTACGTCTAAATGTTCATAATGCTTGTGTTATTAGCAATGGTCAAAAATATGCTAAAAGCTAACACACTCCTAGTAGGATTGACATCGTTGAAATTCCATCAGGAAATTCATGACAACTTCCACGTTACGCTTAAAACTTGGACGTCGAATCCGAAAGTTCAAACCAAGAACCGTTATAACATATATAAGCTTTTACCATTCTAAAAAGTTAACACCATCGCCCAAATAATGGGAAATCATGTTCGGTCTATTTTTAGACAACTCTGCGATCTACGGATCCTCCATAGGGACATCCGTGTTTAATTTAGGTAGATCCGTCCGTGGTCATCAAATTTGAATATATTCCTTTTGTCATTTTTCACTTGTCTAAGGTCTAACAAACATGTGACTAACCTTTAGAACATCATAATTTCTACAATGGAATATTCACAATATTTATTGAGGCAAATAACCTTAATTATATTATTTTCAAAAAGACAAGCAAAGGTGCATTCTTAGAACGCTTTAATGTAGCATACTCCACATTGTCACACTTAAGTATACTCTTAAGATCTAGAAGACTCAATCATGTTTTAACTCACAAAATCTTGCTTGCTCTCTCATTAAACCCTAGAATTATAAACACATTAATTAGAATTTTGAGAACCAGAATTGAAACATATTAGTTGAGTCACATTAGGCCAAGTATTAGTGGTCAATGCAAATTTCATATTTGCTACACTCCATTGGGCAAATGCGGGAATTCTATTTTATTCTAAAATGAGAATGACTACTAGAGAATCTATTGTACTAGAAATTCAATTGAACCTAAAGGTTGAATTGATTCTGGGAAAGAAGTTAGGTTTGTAGTATAACCCATTTAAATGGTCGTGTTTAGCCTCAATTGAGCACTACTAGTGATAGTCTCATATTTATTCTCTAACTTGATTAAAAAGCTCTTTCTAAATATGCCTAATGTTAGTTTACATTAATGAACTTTGTATTTCATTAGGATTGTTTATTAGTCAAATAGTAATTAGGCTTCTCTTTAGTCGATCTAGACTACTTGCACCTCGCATATGTATTGTTGTGATTTCAAAATGTTAACTTTTTCTTGTAAAATATGATTATATTATCTTCATGCTATTTTGATACTCAATGATTACTTGCTTAATTATTGAATGCATAATTACTTAGATGGTTTTGTTTTTGGTTAGCAATCTCGGTTTAATATCTATAAGTTTATATTTATGATACGTGTTATTAAATGCAAAATGTTAACATGTTTTGTATGATATATATGTATGTGATGTAATCATTTTTTTATGTGAACTTTTATATGATCTACATATCTTTCCTGTGTACTCATACTATATCATTAGGTCCGTCTATCTAGATAAACATATAGACGTCACATAGTCTTGTACATCAATATATTTGATTGTTATGATTAATATACTTAAGTGACTTAGTGTCTTTTGAGTTTAGGATATTGTCTCGTGTCACTAAAATTTATCGAGTGCACATGCATAATCGTCTTAATCCCTAAGGACTTTAGTTTAGATAACTTTGATCATTATATTATTTATTTACTTGTTTCTTTTCTTCACGAATTATGTTTTTTCGTCCCTCGTCGTAAACGGTCAAATACTCAAAACTCCCTATAGTAACTCGTTGCCACTCCTTTGTTACTATATCAACCGTCTCATATCTTTAGGGATCCCCTCCTTAACTATAAACGATTATATCACTCATTTTTCATACCTAACTCAGTACACGAAAACCTCAATCACACCTCTACCACTATATAGATGGCTAATATCTTCTCTCCACCATTTCCGCTACCACCTTTAAGATAACCTCATACCTCATCATGTGATTGTTCTATGAACATTAGCAATGCTTGAGAAGAGCTACGTAACTTCACGGTTGAAGATCTGGGTACATCAAAAAACTTGTGTGGTTTTCAGATTTCTTAATCATAGCATCAAAATTAGTTTTAGAGAAAAATTTAAAGTCCTGTTTGTGTCCAAGCAAATTATACAAGTTCTATATTGCAACTACACAGCTCCCAAAACATTTTCTTAGGGGCTTACAGCAGTGGAGGATAGTAATGAATTAAGAAACTTACCACTAAGAGAAAAATAACCCTTTTGAAAAGCGTAAGTTTTTAAATCATAATCAGTCACATAACCCCATTAGAGCCAGATGCTTAAATATCTCTGAATTGGGTTAGAGTAGAAATACCAACAGTTTCCTTCCAACTTTAGTGTCTTCTTAGAGAGTGCATCAATAATGGCCCTTTACTTGTCCATCAATTGTAGCAGTTAGTTCTAATACCTACATTAGCACTTGTATTCTAAGCGGTAGCTTTCTCCAAAAATTGCTTATAAAGGAAACAAATTATTGTAGGATTCTCTGTGAGGGCATACTTATGTGACAAGCAAACAAAAAAATCAAAATCCAAATGAAACCCATTACTTCCTTTAGACTCTGTAAGTAGCCACCATTAATGGCTTGTGCAAAACTCCAAATTAGGCCATGTTGATAGTAAATTAGAGATTATATGAAGCCCTTAGGGTTGTAATTAGACCTGCTTTGAAAGAAAATTGATCTATCTTGAAGAAATCTTACAAATTATAGAAAGATCATAATTTCCAATTAGTCAAAAACCCATAGGCAATGTTTTGTTGGCGAAAAATATCTACAACTGCTATATTAAAATAAGAAATTCTGTTAATGCCCTCAAACATTACAAACTTTAATTAGTAGTACTAAGTTTAGCCTAACCAGTACTAACTTTAAAGCCAGTCCCTTATTTGTATAACTTTATCCCAGGCAGAAAAAAGATATGCCTGGCAGTACTAACTTAATACTAGCAGTATTAAGTTGTGCAAGCAGATATTAACACCAATCTCATTCAATGTAGATTCTCACAATCTCTCTTTCTGTTTTTATACTCACAATATCTCTCAATTCTTTTTGCTCACCAATTCACTCTTTCTGTTTTTAAGCACACATCTCTCTTTCTATTTTTGGCTCACAACTTCTCTCATTCTTTTATGCTCACCAAACTTCTAATTAATCAGAAACAATTTTTGTACAAGGTGCCACTATACTTTTAGTTTCCCCACTTTCTTCCCACTTCCAAGTGTGTAAACATCTTAAGAGAGGAGGTTCAATGACTTTTAGATGCCTGCTCCAAAACCTAGTTATGAGCATCAACATCCACCAATGGTGGATTGTCTCGGCCCTGGGACCAACTACAGAGCCAATTCCTAAAAAACTTAGCTCATTAAGAGTTCCATAGATGGTCTTAGTTATTTACCGATAGTCTGGCTCTACTTCTAACTAAATCGTTAGGGGCAGCCCTTTCCATTCTATCACCCAACCTATGGACCGCCTCTCACCTACCTTAATAAGGGGACCACCATACATAGTATCTTCTGTCCCGACTCTTTTGCCTAGCAGTACAAATAATAGCTTAGCATATTAATATTTGCCATAAACAGTTTTAAACATTGTCTCAATAATTATACAACAACATGCCACAATTCATCACAAGCACACTAAAAGGACTAGGATAGACATGTGAGAATTCAGAGGATTCCAAAATTAGTAAACCGCCAAGAATAGTAATAAAGACTGTTAAACCCCCCTCAATCAATGTAGCTATAAATTAAGCATTCTAAACTTGCCACCAGAAAATTAAAAACTGCATACCTCAAATGCTATATTAAGAAGATCTCAACATAATTTATATGTATGAATCTTTTATTTTGAACCACCTCATCGATCCTCTTTCTCGATAAGAGTCACTTAAATGAAATGGATGACTGATCGTCTATATGCTTTGTTTTAGAATGAAAGACATGATTCTGACAACACAAAAAGCACCTCATTGTCAACATGAATCTTTGTCCTGCATAAAATTAAATCCATACACCAACATCTGCTATTTGATCCAAAGCACTTGACCACAGCAGAGTGAACAGCAATGTAATCCAGCTTCATAGTTGAGTTAGCCACCATAAGTCTTCGCTAATACACTGCCAAGAGATTAACCTTGAACCAAGAAATTGACAACCTCTTATTGTGGATTTCCTGTCCAAGCTGGCACCTGCATAGTCACTATCTGAAAAAGCTTCCAATAAAAAGAGTAGAGTCCTTAGGATACCAAAGGCCAACTTGGGTTTTGACCTTTTAGGTATCTAAGATTCTTTTTACTGGCAAATCAAGTGGGAAACTTTGGCTGAACTTCAAATCATTAAGCAATCACAAACTGAGAACAATAATATCTAGTCTATAGGATGTAAGATACATCAATGACCCAATCATTGATCTATATAAATGGACATCAACATCCTTACCATCTTCATCTTTTGTTAAAGCCTTGTGTGTTTCCATGGGAGTATGCAGACTTATCTGAAACAGCTAATTTCTTCAAGATCACACAACATAACATGTCCTGACTAATAAGATCCCATCCTCCATCTGGCTTGACATTGTAAACCCAATAAGAAAGTAAGTTCTCCCCATTGACTCATCTGAAACCCTGTTTGTGCATTATCTGCTCAAACTCATCACATAAAGAACTCATGATGAACCAAGATGATGTCATCTACGATACATTAAACGAAGAATATCACCCATGAGTCCTCTATAAGAACAAAGCCCTTTGTCAATTGACCCCATGAAATCCATTATCCAGCAGATAGATAGAGAGTTTTCTCATACCAAGCTCTAGGATCTTTGATTTAGACCAATATAAGCTTCACTAACCATTGTAGACTTTTTCTGGAAATTCTGGATCCTACAAACCTCGAGGTTGGCAAACTATACATCTTCTCAATAGTGCCAAAGAGCAAAGCACTTTTAACATCCATCAAGTACACAGGAAAAATCATACATGATGCAAAGCCAATAATAACCTGAATGATTACCCTAAAAACAAGAAAAAAAAGCAAAAAACCCTCATCATAATCCAATGCCTTATTCTTTGTTTATACCCTTGTGGCTACACCATCGTGGCTTTGTTCCTATAAAACTATACCCCCTTTTCATCCTTCTTATTTCTATACACCCACTTGTACCAATAGCAATTTTTTGCCACAGGAAAAATCAACTAGTGTCTAAACCATCGATCTTGAACTGAAGCAGCTCTTCTTGGATCTTGCAGATGCTTCAAAACCCAACTTTCATCATCAAGGTCTTAAGATATCTTTGAGGGTTTCAGTTGGAAAGGAAACAAGCAAATAAACAATTATGGAAATCTTTGTGATTTGTCCTTCTCTGCTTTTGGATGTAGCTAATCATAGCATGCTCTCCAGAATTCTTCTTTGTCATGCCCCTTGTTTGTACTGCTGACTTTGGATCCCCAATAAATCTGAGCTTTAGGATGATTGTAGAGTGTAACTCTAGTTGTGGGAAAATGGACTTAAAACATAAGGTTTCCATGTTGTGAAAATCGCTCTACACCCACACTTTGATCAGCATAAGGAGTATTGAGAGTTTCCAAGTCATGATCATCATAGGCATTGCCAAAAATGCCAGTACTTTGAATTTCAGCAGTATCCTCCAATTCAGGCATTAGAGGATCATGAGGAAGATTAGCAACATCAATAGGAAAAGATCCACCAAAAGGAACAAATGATGGTCTACTTTGATGGTCCCAACAGGACTAAAATCCTAGATGCACTACAGTATTAACTGGTGTGCTAACATATTCAAACTTTTAGTACTGCTAGCTCTAGTAATCTCTCCAGAAGAAACTGCTATCACACTGAAGCTTCTAACCTTTCTAACAAAACAGCATCTTGATTGCTCTGTAGCCTCCGTCCTCTTGATCCATCATCTTAACGAGAACATTCATTTAAGGCTTGATCATACTCACATGATGGTTCTTGAACAGACTTTTTACAGAGCATCATCATCACTGTATCAACCTCAGCCTTGTTTATCTGAGCTCGTTGTAAGTTTTGAATAGATAGATGACCATAATGGGAACATAATATATTGTTGAGGTAGACATATATTCTTTTCTTTAAATATTTTCCAAGCATTAGTCACTATGCTTTTCAAACCTGTAATACCATTAGCTATTTGTGGACCCTGCTTTTTTGTTAGTTTTATTCCCTGCAGTCACAGGTTGATAATACATAAAATTTGTAAGGAATCAAAATCAAAAAGCCCGTTAGTGTCCTTGTCCTGCAACATTGGTTTATTCCAAATAAAGTTTACATGCAGATTCTCTTCAACTTTTCTGGTTTGAGAATTAAATACTCTGAAAGCTTTGCTATTTACAGAGTACCCAACTAAAAACCCTTCCTCAGCCTTCCCATCAAACTTTCCTAAAGGGTCTAGGGTATTTAGGATAGTAACAGGACATCCAAAAGGTCTCATGAAACTTATGCTTGGTGCTCTGCCAATAATAAGTTCCATTGCAGGGTGTCTTGTTATGAGCTAGGTCACTAGAACCCTATTCAAGACATTAAAAAAAGCAATGTAATTAACTGCTTCAGCCCAAAATACTGTAGGTAGAAGTGAGTCTACTAGCATAGTCCTAGCTGCCTCAATCAGGGTCCTATTCTTTGTCTCAGCAACTCCATTTTGTTGTAGAGTTCTGGCAACACTATATTCCCTTTTTATCCCTTTTTGCCCACAAAATTCATCCATTTCTTTGTTTTTGAATTCTGTCCCATTATCAGACCTGGTTACGTTAACCTTTGAGTTTAATTGGTTTTCTACTTCTGTTATAAATTTTCTTAAGAATCCTACTAGTTTCACTCTTAGTGGCTAAGAAGTAAACTCAGCTAAACCTACTAAAGTCATTAGTCACTACAAGGCAATAGGTCTTATAGTTGATACTTCTTACAGATGTTGGTCCAAATAAGTCCATATGCAACATCTGTAAAGGTTGGCTGATAGAGCTCACATGTTTGGTCTTACAGGAGGCTTTGTGTTGCTTTCCCTTCTGACAAGCAACACAAGTATGGTCATTTTCAAAAGTCTTTGAAGGAAGACCTCTTACAAGGTTTCCCTTTACAAGTTTATTCATTGTTTTAAAATTTACATGACCCAGCCTCCTATGCCATAGCTTAGACTCATCAATTGTGGCTTTTGCAAATAAACAAGTTAAATCTCCAGAAGGAACAACATTCTTTAAATCAAAGCTGTACATATTGTTTTGCTTGTGGATTCTAAGCAGTACTTGACTTTCATCAATTAGCTTAAAGTCAGGAGACAAAACAAGACATTCAGTTTCAGTGAAAATAACACTATTTTTCTTGTCACACATTTGTGAGACTAGGGCTGAGCAAATAGACCGGTAGACCGGACCGGACCGGAAAACCGGACCGACCGGACAGCGGTCCGATCCACGGTCCGGGGTTTTAGACCAATTCGGATCCGGTCGGATGATCCGTCCGGTCCGACCAAAAACCCAAGTATTAATCCTTATATGACCAGACCTGGATAACCCCGAGGACCGAACCGGACCGGACCGACCCGGACCGAACCGTACCATTTCGTCCGGTCCACGTTCCGGATTTTTAGACCATATTTTTCCCGTTCTGCAGGTCCACGGTCTGGTCCTAGCCGGTATCCGGTCCATTTTTGGACCGTCGCTCCCCCCCTAATTGAGAACAGATAATATTAAACTTCAGTTCCTCACAAAAACACATATACAAAGTCTATTTTATTATTTCTTATCCATACCAATACCTGTTTATCTTACCACCTCAAGTACTATCCACCAAAGGCACAAAAAACCCCCGATCATATCATGATAGTCAGTAAGTAAGGCTTTGTTCCCTGTCATATGCCTGGAGCATCTACTGTCAAACATTCCTTTATACTTTAAAGCTTGTTGTGGATTCCCTTCTGTGTCAGACCCTAAGGAGTTTGAATTGTAGGCCATGAGAGCAAACTCAGTTGGTTCTTCTTGAGCTATATAACTTCAGTAATATCCCAGTCCATCTTGGATAATTAAAGCATTGTCCTGAATAACCAATGCATTAGAGGTCTCCACTGGTACAGTCCTTCTGGTGTTGTCCATGCTCCTATACCTTTCATCTCCATTCCTGTTCCCTTGATTTCTTGTTGCTCTACATTCCCTTGCAAAATGGCCCCTTCTATGACAGTTAAAACATTCAACCTTAGTTTTGTCAAAACCTACAAGATCTTTGCCATTAAAGATTAACTTTCTTCCAGTATTCTTATAGAATCTCTTTACCCTCATAGAAAGCATGACCACCTGCCATTTAAGGTCCATTTCTTCCAAATCATCATGATCAATCTGCTTTAGGTCTTCATCATCTAGTTGTGGACTATTTGACTGATTAGCAAAGAATGAGAACATTAGATCATCAAGAAAAATGAATGAAGAGGCATGTCCCCTAGAGATGATATGGCCTGCTGCAGTAGAAACACCATTGGCAGTATTAACTTCATTAATACTGTTAGTGTCTTCTGCAGAGAGAAAGGCCACATTCTGAGAGTTTAAAGATGATCCAGAGGAACATTTGATGTCAACTTCAAACACTTTTAGATTATTGTAAAGATCATAAATATCCAAATCATCTATACCAGCTTTGTTCCTCATAATTAAAGCAATATTATTCCATGATGAAGGTAGAGATCTTAAGAATTTCAGATTTGCATCTTCATTAGAGACAGCTGCACCATGAACTTCTAGTAGGCTGAGAAGTTTTTGAAACCTATCATATGATTTATCTAGGCCTTCTGTGTCAGATACAGAAAAGTTTTCAAATTGTTGCTTTAACACATTCTTCTGCATCTTCTTAGATTCAACATTACCACCAAATCTACTCTTGATAGCAGCCCACAAAGTTTTTGCATCCTTTATACCATGAAACCTCAGTTGATATTCATCAGGAATGGCCAAAAGCAAAATACTTTTAGCTTTTCTTTCTCTTTGTCTTTGTAAGCTTGAGCAGTCTTTGGAGGTACTTCAGTTTCAACACCATTTTCATCTTTTGTTGTTTGCACAGGTTCATCACCATTCCTGATTACTTGCCACAATGCATAATCAGTGTTTGTGAGGTACTGCTCCATTTTCATGCTCCAAAGGGTGTATTCACCTTTCTTAATGATGGGTAGTTTTACAGAAGACACCACTTGAGGAGATTCTACTAGTGCCATTTGTGGTGCAGGTTCTTCACTAGACATCTTGTATTGTAGGTAGAGTTCTAGATCTGGTTGAGTTCTTCTTATTCAGAGTTTCTCTACAAGCTCTGATACCACTTGGAGTCCCAATGAATAGATCTTCTTAGCTTGTTAAGGCTTAGTTAACGAATAGATTCAAACTAACTATATGAGAAACATGATTAGGAATACTAATAATTATGTGGAAATCTAAACTTTTAAATACTAAGAAGAACAATGTAAACAAAACTTTGAATATATATTGATTGCAAAATATTCTGCCTAGGTTACAAATAACTAACTATGAAAACTGTATTGCTTCAAATGAAAAATTGATATTTCTAACTATGTCTAAGGTTCCCTTTTATCACTAAGAAAACCCTAATGCCTTACAAAACCGACCTAAGTTAACATGCTATCTATTCCTAATATAACTCATGTATATCACTTAAGCAGTACTAACTATATAACTAACAGTACTAACTATTATACTAACAGTACTAACTATTATACTAACAGTACTAACTATACTGGCAGTACTAACAATGTACTGGCAGTACTAACTAACTATAACTAGCAGTACTAAGTATAGAAGCCACGTACGATCCCAACACTAAGATGAAAGTAAAGTCCCTTCACTTTCAAAGACGAAAAGAATATACATCGGTTCATAACTTACACTTGTGATAATGATGTTATATTGAGTCTACATGTCCCATAGGTGTGTCTTATTTATTACTAATAACAAGTTTAAAAGCAATAACGTCAAAGTGAGGATTGACGACTTGGATGTTTACGTTACGAGATATCAAGTAAAATTAACCTATGCAAATGCAATTGGTAAGTAGGCCAGTATGAAAAACCAAACACGAACAAATGCACAATTATTAGTAACTTGCTTATACAATTCAAAGCACGAATCACATACAATCGACTTTTATTATAACCTTTACTCTCAAACAAATAATCAATAACATAACTTTTAACTAAGTTTAAAACGAGAACAATTCAATTACTAAGCTTAATGATTAGGAATATGGAACATATTCTATAAACCATTATTTTGCTTTCTTTCTATAAGTGATCGTAAATTGACACGAATATAAAGGATTGTCATTATTCAAACGATAATTAATCTCATTATTCTATCCAATTACAAATGTTCGAAATATGAACATGGAGTCGAGATTAGAATTTATCTAGATAACGGAAATATCAATAAAACGACCATAGATATTTTCCGAGTCTACATGTTTAACTATTTTTAGTTATTACATGAAATTACGAAATTGATCATAAGACGAAAAGAATAATCATCGAATTGCAATTCACACTTGTATTAACGATGGCATTGTTTATTCTAAATGTACATAATGCTTTTGTATTAGCAATAGTCAAAATATGCTAAAAGATAACACATCCTAGTAGGATTGACATCGTTGAAATCATCAGGAAATTCACGACAACTTCCACGTTACTCTCAAAACTTGGACGTCGAATCCAAAAGTTCAAACCAATAACCCTTATAACATATATAGGCTTCTCCCGTTACTAAAAAGTTAACACCATCGCCCAAATAACGGAAAATCGTATTTTGTCTGTTTGCAGACAACTCTACGATCTACGGATCCTCCATAGGAAGATCTGTCTTTGATTTAGGTAGATCCGTCCGTGATCATCAAATTTGAATATATTTCTTTTGTCATTTTGCACTTGTCTAAGGTCTAATAAACATGTAACTAACCTTTAGAACATCATAATCTCTACAATGGAATATTCACAATATCTATTGAGGCAAATAACCTTAATTATATTATTTTCAAAAAGACATGCAAATGTGCATTCTTAGAACGCTTTAATGTAGCATACTCTACATTGTCACACTTAAGTATCCTCCTAAGATATAGAAGAATCAATCATGTTTTAACTCACAAAATCTTGCTTGCTCTCTCATTAAACCCTAGAATTATAAACACATTGATTAGAATTATAAGAATCGGAATTGAAACATATTAGTTGATTCATATTAGGCCAAGTATTAGTGGACAATTCAAATTTCATCTTGCAACACTTTATAGGAAAATACGGGAATGTCTATTTTATACTAAAATGAGAAATGACTACTCGAGAATTCCATTGCAAATTTAACCTAACGGTTGAATTGCTTCCGGGATGGAAGTTGGGTTCATGGTATAACTCATAAAAATACTCGTGTTTAGCCTGAATTGAGAACCACTAGTGATAGTCTCATATTCACTCTCTAACTTGATTAAATGGCTCTTTCTAAATACGCCTAATGTTAGTCTACATTGATGAACATTGTATTTCATTAGGATTGCTCATTAAACAAGTAGTAATTAGGGTTCTCCTTAGTCGACCTAGACTACTTGCACATCGCATACATATTTTTGTGATTTTAAAATGTTAACTTGTTCTCGTGAAATATGATTATATTATCTTCATGCTAGTTTGATAATCAATGATTACTTGCTTAATTGTAGAATGCATAATTATTTAGATGGCTTTGTTTTTGGTTAGCAATCTCGGTTTAATATCTATAAGTTTATATTTGTGGTACGTTTTATTAAATGCTAAATGGTAACATGTTTTGTATGATATATATGTGTGTGACGTAATCATTGCTTTATGTGAGCTTTTATATGATCTACGTGTTTCTCTTATGCACCCACACTATATCATTAGGTCCGCATGTCTAGATAAACATATAGACGTCACATAATATCGTACACCAATATCTTTGATTATTATGATTAATATGTTTAAGTGACTTAGTGCCATTTACATATGTCTTTTGCATTTAGAATATTACCTTGTGCCATTAAGATTTATCGAGTATACATACATAATCGTCTTAATCTCTAAGGGTCTGTATCTCATTAGGAGTGCACACTAAGCAAGTGAAAATTAGGTTTTTCCTTAGTCAATCTAGACAACCTACACCTCACATATGTGCTTTGATGTTTCATGATGATACTTGATTTGATTTAATGCAATTATATGCCTTTATGATTATCTCTATGCTCAAGGTTTATATGCTTAGCTGTTGAATGTATGTCTATTATAAATTTGTTTGTCCTTTTCTAGTAATTTGGATAAAATATCTCTTAGTTTATCTAAATTAAACATGATGCTAAATTCTAACATGTTTTACATGACAATTGAAATTAAAACTATCATGTTTTGAATGTGTCATTTTACATGACTTATGTGTTAATTGTGTACCTACACTATGTTTGATGTATAACGATTAACTTATTGATATCATATAGTCTTACATATCAATCTCGTTGATTATTATGTTGATACATGATCAGATAAACTTGCATCCTTAAATCCTATATGTCCTATGCACCTAGGTATATATTTCCTCACTAGAATATTTTTCCTCTCGTTCGCGTCACAAATCTAAGGATTTTAGTTTAGATCACATTGATCATTATCTTATTTATTTATTTGATTCTTTTCTTTATGAAATATGTTTTTCATCCCTCGTCGTCAACGGTCAGATACTCAAAACTCCCCATAGTAACTCGTTCCCACTCCTTTGTTATTATATCAACCGTCTCATATCTTTAGGGATCTGGTCCCTAACCATAAACGGTTATATCACTCATTTTTCATACCTAGCTAATTACACGAAAACCAAAATCACACCTCTACCACTGTATAGATGGCTAATATCTTCTCTTCACCATTTCCGCTACCACCTTTAAGATAACCTCATACCTACTCTTATGATTGTTCTATGAACATTAGAAATGCTTGAGAAGAGCTATGTAACTTCACGATTGAAGATCGTCATATGCTAACCATCATCCCTCTTGACATTGTCAAGCTCATCGGTTCCGTCACCTTTTGTTTTCTTCTTTATTTATTTTTATTATTCGACGCGTTATGTTCGGATGAGCATGAATTAAGTAAGAGGGAAAACATACTCGTTCACATATAGTCTTTCACCAAATATTCTTAAGAACTTACAAATGTGATTCTTATTCCCTAGAATCCGATTCAAACGAACCTTTACCCTACGGACTTATTTCGTTTTCCATCACACATGTACACCTCGTTTACACAAACCAAATTGGTGACCAAGATCGTAACTTGGCTCTTTTCCTAACCTCACTATTAGGACTAATATCTCCTCAAACAAGAACACCTAACCTATTTCTTTTTCAACAACATAAGTACACCCCGTTTACATAAACCGAGTTGGTTCTAGTCTCCTACCCTAACATGACTATCTACCATCAATACCTCTTCTTGATAAAAGCACATCAATCTTTGAATATTATCCTCGTTACTAGAACCTTTAACCCTTAGGTCAACTTTACAAGAATGTCGTCTACCACACACTCAAACCTTATAACTACACTTTACTCTTGATAGTAATAGTTAGTTTAACAACCTTCAATCCTCACAAACATGATACTCAAAACATTTAACTACACAATCTTCACTATCTTCACTTAAAGAACATCATCACCCTTACCAACAAATGTTGGTCCTCACTTGCAAACTCCCATGCCAAATAAATTATCTCCTCAAGAACATTCCACACTTATCCAATAACCATTACAAGTGATCCTTTCATTTTTTCCACAATTGAGTCTTTTTGTTTGTTTCCACTTACTAGCAAGTGAAGAACATAAAGAAGATATTCAATCTTCAAGTGTTATTGAGTCACCACATTGTTGTGTCTTTCATTTTCTTTTCACTATGAAAGAACTACCACCTAATCTCACATATCCACCTTTGTTCGTCAACATCGACAACCAACAATGCACTTGTTACACTAGGATCACATGCAACCCAATCACTCTTGTCATTATTAGTGCAAACGATATATTATTCTAAACCGTCTTTGCAAACCTTAGCTCAACACCTTCCCTCTTCGTTCTCGCTCATCCTTCCCCACTTTCCATTATATGGAATTGTTTTTATTTACATCTAGGTGCTTATTATTTTTCACTATATTTATTCTTGTCATAATATAACTACTTTCGAGTATATATTTTGACATGACGTATTAAAATATTATTGACATCAATTTACTTTTACATGTCATAATTTTTATTTTATTATTTCTATTATTTTTCTTCTAAGAACATACTTAGAATATGTCTTATCAACAAATCAAACACACTACGTATTCAAATCATGTTTTTCCATATCACCCTTATCATCAATATTTAGTTCGACCAAAAGTCTTACAACAATGTTTTTCCTAGAATCCCACACATGAAAAGCATACACAATGCTTAACAAAGAAACCTTGAGGATTTAGAAATCTCTCATTACAACCCTTGACGAAAGTCTATCCGAACTCAAATCATCATCTTTGGTAGAAAATGATTTCTTAAGGAACATGTCGTTCAAAAACGATAGTACTCTTTATCCGAATGACAACTTGAATGAAGTCGTTCTCATAGCAATGGCGTGTCAAACTATAAACGAGTTTTGTTCTCGTTTATTAAAGTTTTGTGATTGGTTGGATAAATTTGGTGTCAATTGAGTCTTAGTCATCTAGCATTTGTCTTGGTCCTTTTTATCTAGGTTTTTACTTTTTTAAAATAGAATGGCATATGTATAGTTTCAAACATTTCTTAAAAGTGTCATACTTTAGAGTACTCATACCTAAGACATGCATATCATGTTCCCTGATAGTATATTACTATATATATTTTTGCTATCATGGTCTCTTTTATGATTTCTGTTACTATATATATTTTTACTATATGCACTTTTGATATCATAATTAATAATTTTGCAATCTTACTATGTGAGATTATTATTTTTGACACTTGCTATTATGATGCTTAACATCTTTATGACTTGGTATGTTATCCTTTTTGGACCCTTACTTGCTATTATTCATGATCTAAGTTTTTACATGCTAAGTGCTTTGAATTATGGCTACAAAACTAGGTTCTGCCCATTTTTGAGGGCCTCTGCGACGAACGGATCCAATAATGGTGGATCTGTCAGTGTTTTTGTTAGATCCGTCCCTAGCAGAAGCCAAAATTTAGAATTTCTTGATTTTTAACTTTTAGCACTTTATCTATTATTTATGCTACTTGCTCCTAAACATTATTTAAACCTTAGGATCAAAATACTATTCTCATATATCTATTTTTTGTTACATACATAACTGTGATAACCAGTAACTTTTCGGGATCTTAGCATTTTAAAATACTATAATTATGTATCGAGGTCTTTTGATTTTGTTAGTTTCTTGGTGAGAGAGCTAAAAAGTTGACTTCGGTTGATTGGTTTTTGCGTGAAACGATTACGGTTTAATCGGGTGTTGAGAGAGAGTCTTAAGTTCGTGAGTGAATCACTTTTGACTCATCTCCTCATTTTGAAGTGTTTTGTGGTCTTTCAATGCTTTCCAGGAAGTTTTCCCGCGTTTAGCGAAAATCATCACGAAGCGCGTACCAGCATAACAATTAAATTAAGAATGGGTTTTTTATCTTTTTTTTAAAAATAGAAATGCTGTATCTAGTTTTAAACATTTCTTTAAAGATGTGGACCGTACTTTAGCTATCATGATCTCTTTTAGGATTTGTGCGCTACTATACTATTTTTAACTATAGTTTACTTAATAAATTTTGCTATCTTGAACTATGTAGAGATTGAAGTAGTTTTGAGACAGATATGCTTTGATGGTGTCTTATATGAATGGTATTGTTATGATTAAGTGTATTACACTGCTAAATGCTTTGAAATATGGCTACAAAACGTATAGGTGGCTGCTCCATAGAGAATTTAGGGTCTACTGCGACTCAACGGATATAATATGGGTTGGATCCGCGCTAGTGCATTATGAGTGATATCGATCACCTTAGCATAACGCCAAAATCAGAATTTTTTGGATTTTTAACTTTTAGCACTGTATGCTATTAGTTATTGTACTTTCTCCTAAACTCTATTGATAAACTTAGGATCAAATACATATTCTGGATTATTCTATTTTTTGTTACACTAATAACTATCACCCTTGTTATTATGTCTCATAGTAGCGCTTGTTTCGACTATACCAGATTAGTTTTGTATAGAGTACACTTCATGAAACTGCTATTCTCTTTGGTGTCAACCGAAACAAGGCGGGCGGGGTGTGCGGAGCTTGTACCATGACTTAAGCAGTTAAGAGAGTGCATGATTGGTATAATCTTAATGGCACCGCTTACTCGTCCAATCGGCAGTATATAGTTTGCACTTAACATTTTTTGGTAGGTTTTTGATAACACCTTGAATGCTACTTGTCGGAATAAGGGATCGCAAATGTTGTCTAAGAAGAAGCAGTACAACATTTATCAGATATTTCTCTCTATTGCTTCATGATATATATTATATATATAATATATATATAATAATCTATATATGTATACTCTATATATATTACATATATATATATATTATGTTGCACAAAAACTACCCTTGATGTAGGAAAGTATTTGTATAGGACATGTTGATCCATAAGATTCATTAGCAACCAAGGTCAATAAGCATGGAGTGCAAGGACGCTAGGGGAGTGACGGAGGGCTCAATAGTAGATGCGTCAAAGTTGTTAGAAGATGAAGATTGAATGTATAAACTTCACTATGGATGATGCAAGCTCGCCATGTCGCGAGAAGAACACAATGTTTAACCGGGAGAAAGTGAGTCAAGGATGTGTGGAGCATACACCTTTATTGTTTCAACAAAAAGGGGGGAGAAGGAAGGGTAGAAACGAGTAACTTTTTCATTTTACTATGTTACAAGTTTACTGAGTGTTTCACTCGCATGTCAATAAAAGGGGGAGATTGTTATAGTGCAATATTACGATATTTGAAAATAAACAAGTCCTTGGCGTGTATTTAATATATGAAACAGAAGCGCAACTTGTCATACTGTAATGTAAAATGTTGCACAGAATAGTATACATATCCGGACTTAAAATATCTCAGGGAAGGTGTAGTAAGGATTATCCACTAGTCCTCTCGAGAAAATTAACGTTTCCGCGCTGTACGTGAGCTGTGTTCTTCTCTAGACAGTTCAATAGTTCGCTGCTCAAGAAAAAGGATAGTGTTAGTTTCAGTGCGCTTACCCTTAACGTTAGAGAGAAGTCCTTAAACATTTGATTTTCAAAAAGTTGAATCCACGAATTGCAAGATCATTTACTCCGATGACCAATAAGATCTTCAAAATGTGTGTTCAACACTCCAACCTCGCAATGTTTTCCGAATTATTTTATTGTTTGTTTATTTGTGTTCCCCCCCCCCCCCCCCCACCCCCACCCCCCACCCCCCCCCCCCACTTTCAATAAGATAGACAATTTCAATTACGGTCGTTGTTTGAGGGGGAGGGAGTAGTTTTTTCGAACAAAACAAAGTTTTAATGTTTTTGGATACATTACACTACAACAATTCTTATGTATTGCACTAAATCATTATCAAAATAGTTCCTGAAACCATTAATTGCAGTAACTTTTTTTATTTCTCCACGCAATGTTGGAAGACATATTTTAATCACAAGGTAATATCAAAAAGCTAAGTGGTGTTTATTGTTTGTGTGAATTGGTGAAGGGGAGCATAAATGTAATATGAAATGAATGTGTACTGATAGTTGCTATTTCGACGTCATGTGCTGAACAGAAAGAAAAGTCTTTATGGTTCGATCTTTACCCACCAACAGTCTATCGAATTTCACGAGATTCTGAAATAGTCTAAGGTGGTTCAGGTTAGCGAATCAACCTATAATTGATCCAACCCGAAACCGGAGGATTATCCATAGATAATCAAAGTATAGAAATAGATGCAAGTCCTTAGTTGTAAGGCATCATGATTGCACGAAGCATGAATGTATTTGGGGAAAAGGACGACGAAGATTGAAGCTAACGACTGGAACATCTATGCGACTCAAGAGTGTTGCTAATGACGTTCTGGTAAGCATTGAAGGCGTTGAAGAATGAAAAAGAATGTAAAGGATAAAGGGTCCTAAAGAAAAGAAGCCCTCCACACAACTTAAGGCAGATAACCGGGGTAAGTACATATGGCTTGTCAGAATTCACAGTTGATTGCTGACAATGAAAACGACTCATGGAGCCTCAGCTGATGCAATGCAAATCCACTTACCCACCATAGATGGTTTATATATCTCAACTCGGAAAGTTGTCTCGATTGGTACGGCGATGCAACGTTATCTATTGGACAGTCCTCATCTCCGAGTTCTTGATGATTGAATGGTACACGTGCAGTACGCATGTGCCACGCTTGTCCGAGTGCTTTAAAACAAAACGCAACTAATCGAGTCTAGATCAAGAGAGTTAAATTAAATCTCGTTAGGAGCACATTCCATTTCAAACACTATGTTAACATACGGTCCAAGTGTTCACAAGCTGCTTTTCAAGAGTCCTACGCAATATCAGTTGTGGATGATTTGCCAAGATACATCGAGTGATAGCTAGTGTATTCCATGAAGATGAAAGTCTGCCTTGAGTACTGAAAAGACATCGCAAAACAGTCTTTTGGTAAGGTGTACATGATGTCAGAGTATTCTATATGAATCAAATCTTGTGGACAACTGGATATCGAGTTGTTAGGTCCAGTAAATGAAGATGACGGTAGGGAGGAACTATACGCTGATATGATAACAGAGTCGAATAGACTTTCGATGTGTTTTTACTCAACAATACTCTTTCGAGACGAGTGACATGTCGATGGATTTTCAAAGTCAATTTTCTATCGTGTCTGATCACTAAGTCGTAAGAGGACTGCAGGTCAAACATGAGTGTAATCTATAAGAATGGGTTAAGAATGAAAAACAAATGTAAGTGTAAATGGGTTATCTTCTGGCTCATGAAAAAAGAAAGAAGAAAGAACCCTCATACAAATTATATACAACATATAATGGATATAGAAAACACAAAGTATCTAAAAAAAAAAGACATATGCTATCAGTCCTTCTCACAAGATGTGCGAAACTCTCGAATCACTCATTTAACTGATGACTAATCGTAACAAAAGAACTCTACTCATCTAGGAAAGCTCTAACGATCCTTAAATAGGGCATTAAGACCTTCCGCTATACTCTGTTATATATAGCTAACTTCAAGACTCGCAATCGCCATAAGTATAAGCATGATGGCGTCATCATCGAACACTAAGTATTGCAGAAGCTCTCCTGGCCGTGTAGTTGCCTTGAGCGTTCAAAGAAATGAAGGAAACAGCTTATCATACGAAGCATCAAAGATTCAAGAGACGCACCTCTGACGCTTAGAACGACAAAGTCAATCTCATATGATCTCGTGACTGTAGGTAGTGTATCATTGACTCACTTCGGGGGAGACTTTGTTTAGCCTCAAGTTTAATTTAATTGTAGTCAATAAAGGAATAGCGATCTCGTTATCCACGTGTTCAAGGACTCGAATAGTATGTACACTATTGAATTGAAGTGAGTTAAGTGAGAGAATAATTATTACGATCTATTAAACTAAACTAGTCCTATTTGCCGATCTTGTATAGATGACGCAAAAAGTATAGTGTTAGAGAGACATAAGCTTGAATGTTGGTGCAGGTTACACGTGACACAACTCGTCAACGGATACTCAGATCTCGATCTAACCAGCATGACTGTACTTGACAGCTCGTAGGTGCTACGTGCTGATGCTGTTAACTATAGTCACGTTACGAGATTATGTTTGTATAAGTTGGGCTTGCTTTATTATAAGTGTCAATCTCTCATTTGTATACAACTACACTATTAACTAATATCGTAGAGTCTCTACGACTAACACTTTGTGTTTTCAGATCTAAACAAAACTTTAACCCTGCCATTCTATGTTGAGTTTGTAAAAACTAACGCTCGATCTTTATTACATTATAATCGATCACTTGTTTTAATAAACCTTATATTGTAGTTGTCCTCTTCAACACGCACGTCATAGTCTGTATAACATTAAATGTCTAAGCATTATTTATCTGTTTTGCTATCAATTCATACTCCATATATCGCGTTGCATCTTAACTAAGTGACTTAATCATGCATTATGTGATAACTATAGTGACAATATTAGATTAACATCTTTTGAAACAAATCGAGTATTGTCAACCGTAGCGTAGTTAGTGTCCCGCTCATTAGCAAGCGTATTCGCTTGTCTGTAGATTGTGATTCTAATGAGTGGACTTGATGATGTGTCTCACACTTTTATTCTTCTCTCCGCCTTTATTCAGTAGACATCAAATGATACATCAATCGGGTACTGTGAATTAGTAGTGAGGCTTCATTACGGTTAGTTAAGCTATCAGAAAGAAATGATTAAGATTAAAGATTGTCTAACACACTGTTTGAAATGTGCGGATCTCGAATTTAATTGCATTTGTTGTTTGACCATACTGAGATTGAGCACTTAATTATTAGGCAGAAACGTTTAGACGGAGTCTCCCATCCCTATGATGCTGTTTGGGCAGCTTGAAGAATGTTGTTTCAAAGTTTTGGAGAGTGATTTGTCTATAAATATACCCGTTTGCTTAGTATTTAAACTAAAGCATTGTATCAACAAATCCTAATTCTGCAAACCACTATTATTACATCAAGATATATTTTATGTCATTATGTAACAAAAACGATTTTATAAGGTAAAAACCTCATTATATAGAATCAGAATGTAATCAAACCTCAAGAACAACACTTGAATACATAATGACTTTCTAACATATTTAATCATTTGTGGCAAGCGCTTCCTGATTCATATTATATTAATCACTTTTTGCTTAGTAAAAATAAATCATTTAAAAATATACCCATTCACATGCTGCATCGATATTCAAAGTGTTTTGAATATTTTGACAGTATTCTTGTACTTTTGGTGTCGCTATGCATTGGGCCGATTTTCAAGAAACGCTATTATCTAGTGTTTAAACATCGTTGTCAATTTCTAAAACTTTTATTCACTTCCGCATATTATCTCTAAACTTATGTCAAACTTTAACTATTTTAATTAATGCAACGATGTTGGATTTTCAAACGTACCCTTAGAGGTCGTTCTTTGTATCTTGTATGATGTATATTATGACGTCACGCCCCCGGACACGTGTTTCCGACTAGGCCCCGTTTGGGGGTGTGACACCAACCGTGGGCTTATAGGCATGGTTTGGGCTTGTTAGGTGGGCTAAAACCTTTATTAACTATCTTGGCCCATTAGTTAAGCCCGATAAGCTAAAAGGTATCAAATAAGTCCTTGGTTCATCAATAAGCTATCATAAGCTCTCAATAAGCCAAGACAATAAGCCAAACCATAAAGCTTATTGATTAAGCTAGTGGTCATGGGCTTTTTGTTTTGGGACGTGGCTTAAAAACCCGTTAAGTATTATTTGTGCTTATTTGTTAAGCCAAACAAGCTTAACGCTTTGTCCTTTCAAAATAAGCTAGAAATAAGCCAAATAAATATAAGGCGAAATACAATAAGCTAGAAAGTCATTCCCTTTTTGTTTTCCTTTTGGGTCAAAACATTTTATAAGTCCATTAAGTTCGCATAAGCCATACGTGGGCTTATTTATAAGCCGAACCAACAAATGAGCTATAAGTACATATTTTTATTACATAAATATAACCACGATCACAAAACTATGATTACCTTATTTCCTTTTAAATATTTTCGTGTATATACATAACCCTTTTAAGGTTTATGTAGTTTTTAAACCTTAGTTTTTATAAAACAAATTTGTACAACTTATGATTATGCATTATTTAGAACATAAAAGTACAAGATTTAATAAGAGGTGATGACTTACAAGAAAGGATGATTAGTGACTAAAACAACTAATTCGGTTGTTTCGTAAGGGACTTCTACAAGAAGTTTTACAACTCCCTAGGCAGAGTACTTAACCGTTGTAGTAGTAGTATAGGCAAGACTCAGGGGTTGTTATCGTTCTCTAGGGGAATAGGTTGGGAAGGCTTGATGTCTAACAGAATTCAAGGGGTTGAGAGAAGATTATTTTTGTGTTTTTTTGTTTATATTAAAGCAGGTAAATCTTTGGTATGAGAGGTTTGGTGGGTTTTAGCTAATAAACTAAATAATAAATTATGCTAATGGTGATAATAATATAATAAAAAGATTGTATTCATTTAATCATGTATTACTCCTTAGATTGCTTCTCCTAGTGTTGTTGCTTTGTCACACTTGTGATGATCTATGTAATTGTTTCCTAAGTCATGAACAGATTACACGAACCTGCCGTCTATTTAATATTCCGTTAGGGCAACACACAAGTAAGGTAGTATGAAGACTATTACAAGGCCCTTAAGAGTACATTAAATGCATTTGAAATATATTAAGAGTGGATCAACTATATAAAGGGCAAGGTAGTATGAATACTGTTACCCGATGGTATCCTTTCTACACAATAATGTTTCCCTAGACATATCAACAGCGATGCAGACAAAAGCCGGTTTTCTGAAGCCTAACATGCATATTCATCACAAGAAGCAACACCACTAAGATCTACATTCTAGGTTTCATACAATTATAAATAAACACAATAAGGAGTTTAGCCAAGCATATTAAAGATAAAGTAAGAACACTTAATAATCAAACAACAAGACATATTGAATGATTAAGATAATCTTACTTGATTAAACATGAATTAAAGGAGGTACAATAAGGTTTTGAAGCCCTAAAATCGTCCTAATAAGCTGCCAAACGAACTAGGGTTCATCTCCCTTTTTTACTCTAAAGTTACACACTTAAAACCCTAATTTCGGGTTTATATATATAGAAAAATCGCTGCGACGGCGTCGCATTTTTATCGTGACGCCGTCATGAAGTAGAATATTCTAGATCTTGGGTTGGGTCGTGCGAGTTGACGCCATCGTGAGATTTTGTGACACCGTTATGGGATGAATCATGACGGCGTCACGTGTATCTTGTGACGTCGTCTCCAGCCGCTGAGAACATAATCTTGAGAGATGTTGGTGTAGGTCCGTAGTTTTGTCCGTTTTTTCTCCAAATGAGCCCAAGTCATGTGTATTCCCTCCAAATGCCTTCAAAATGATAAATACCTAAAAAGGAACGATTAAGTACCTACTTTGGGCATAAATGCACGATTTAGGGGGTTAAATGACCCTGAAAAAGTGTATAAAATGACACCTCATAAAATACCCCTGCACTTGGGATTTGCTTGTCCTCAAGCAAATGGGCTTTTCTACCTAGACAATAGCAGTATTAGGGTCATTTAACCTACTCTTTAAAAGTATTTTACAGCACAACCTTCTAGACCTCGTAATTAAAAGCATGGAAAATATATACTAGCACCTCACATAAGTGTTTGGGATTCTCTCTTTCACTCGGGTGTATAATAAATTATAACATAATGGGGGAAACAGAAAATCAACACTCATTACCTGTCATAGCATATAAATTACCATAGTCTTGGTAAAGGATCAAACCTCCATCGCTAGGCGCAAGCATTATTCATTACTATCTAAGAGGTCTTTTAAAGGGTTACGGGGTTTAGGTGTAAGATAACATACAATAGAAACGGAAACGGATGGGATACATTTGGGTGGCTTTGGATGAATTTAAAGTGGAAGGGTTAGCTAATTTTTTATAAGAATACACGCTGGTTTGGTTGCTAAGCCAAGACTCGGACGAAGATATACAAACTCTACACAACTCTACATCAATCTCTTTTTTTTCTTTTCTATTTTTCTCTTTTTTTGAATAACATAATACATCACAACATAGGGTTAATAACACGTACCCCTACACTTAAGCTTTTACATGCTCGATATTTACAATCAAACTAATGACCCGATTTGAGGTGGATCAAAATAACATGGAGATCATCTAACAAACATATGAGGGTATTGACTTAACTTTTCTTCCCCATTCTTTCGCGAAAAAAATACTACCATGAATCCTAATCGTCCCAAAACAATATTTACAAGGATAAGGACTTAGCAACCGTGTACTCAATAATTAACTTGGGTTAAACACAATAATGTACTAAAAGTGAGTACATACAAGGTAGGCTAAGGCAATTTGGGTGTAACAATATGAGAAAGCTAATATGCGGAAATTAAAGTCTCACTTGAAAGGATTCAAGCAAGCAGAACTAAGCTAAACTATAATCAAAACCTAACTATTCCCCATGCAACGACGCCAAAAATTTGATGCGGTTGTCGTAAGGGACTTCTACAAGAAGTTTTACAACTCCCTAGGCAGAGTACCTAACCGTTGTAGTAGTAGTATAGGCAAGACTCAGGGGTTGTTATCGTTGTCTAGGGGAATAGGTTGGGAAGGCTTGATCACGGCCTAACAGAATTCTAAGGGTTGAGAGAAGATTATTTTTATGTTTTTATGTTTATATTAAAGCAGGTAAATCTATGGTTTGAGAGGTTTGGTGGGTTTTAGCTAGTAAACTATGCTAATGGTGATAACAATATAATAAAAAGATCGTATTCATTTAATCATGTATTACTCCCTAGATTGCTTCTCCTAGTGTTGTTGCTTTGTCACACTTGTGATGATCTATGTAATTATTTCCTAAGTCATGAACATATTACACGAACCTGCCGTCTATTTAATATTTCATTAGGGCAACACACAAGTAAGGTAGTATGAAGACTATTACAAGGCCCCTAAGAGTACATTAAATGCATTTGAAATATATTAAGAGTGGATCAACCATATAAGGGGCAAGGTAGTATGAAGACTGTTACCCGATGGTATCCTTTCTACATAATCATGTTTCCCTAGACATATCAACAGCGATGCAGACAAAAGCTGGTTTTCTAAAGCCTAACATGCATATTCATCATAAGAAGCAACACCACTAAGATATACATTCTAGGTTTCATACAATCATAAATGAACACAATAAGGAGTTTATCCAAGCATGTTAAAGATAAAGCAAGAATAATAAATAATCAAACAACAAGATATATTGAATGATTAAGATAATCTTACTTGATTAAAACATGAATTGAAGGAGGTACAATAGGGTTTTGAAGCCCTAAAATCGTCCTAATAATCTGCCAAACGAACTTGGGTTCGTCTCCCTTTTTTACTCTAAAGTTACACACTTAAAACCTTAATTTCGGGTTTGTATATATAGAAAAATCGTTGTGGCGGCGTCGCGTTTTAATCGTGACGTCGTCATGAAGTAGAATATTTTAGATCTTGGGCTGAGTCGTGCGAGATGACGCCGTCGTGAGATGTTGTGACACCATCGTGGGATGAATCGTGAAGGCGTCATGTGTATCTTGTGACGCCATCTCTAGGCGTTGAGAACATAATCTTGAGAGATGTTGGTGTAGGTCTGTAATCTTGTCTGTTTCTTCTCCAAATGAGCCCAAGTCACGTGTATTCCCTCCAAATGCCTTCCAAATGCTAAATACCTGAAAAGGAACGATTAAGTACCTATTTTAGGCATAAATGCATGATTTAGGGGGTTAAATGACTCCGAAAAAGTGTATAAAATGACACCTCATCAACATTGCAGTGCAGTCCTGCATCTTGGACATCCAACTAACCAGCTTATCACCTAGGAATTGTATTCCTCTAGAAGTGCTTTTGCGTGTATCAAGACAACCTGCATGGTCAACGTCTGAAAACGCGATTAGTTAAAAACCAGAATTCTTCGGATACCAGAGTCCCATGTTAATGGTATTCTTTAAGTACTGAAAGATCCTTTTAACCTCCTTGAGGTGTTTTTCAGTCTATCATGCTTGATAAGTACACGATAACATACTGCTTGCACTAAGTCTGGTCTACTTTCAGTTAGATACATGAGTGACCCTTTCATACTTTGGTATCTTGTTTTGTCTATGAGTGTACCACTCAAATCTGCATCTAGCTTAGGCAATGTAGCCATTGGTGTACCAATGCTATCACATTTATCCATTCCATGCTTTTTGAGTATGTCTAAAGCATACTTAGACTGGTTTATAAAGATACCTCATAGGGATTGGTGGATCTGAAGTCCTAAAAAGAATTTTATTTACCCCATCAAGGACATCTCAAATCTATTATGCATCAGTTTTTCAAACTTTTAAAAAATATCTGGGTTTGTGGACCCGAAAATTATATCATCGACGTAAATTTGCACATGTAGAATGTGCCCCCAGTATCTTATCGTAAACAGAGTTGGGTCTATTGTACCTTAAGAAAAACCATTTGATATCAGGAATATCGAGAGTTTATCATTCTAGGCTCTTGGTGCTTGTTTTAATCCATAAAGTTCTTTCCTGAGGCGGTAGACTTTTTCTGGATAATCAGGATCAACAAACCCGTTTAGCTAATTAACATGTGCTTCTTCCTTCAGTGAACCGTTAAGAAAATCCATTTTAACGTCCATATGGTAGATAGTAAATGATTTGTCTACAATGTAGGCAACGAATATCCAAACAACCTCCAACTGAGTGACTGGTGCAAAAAAAAAAGCATTTAAAAAAAAAGCTAATTAAAAACCTTAAAATTCTCTCTCACTAGGTAGAGATTTCCGGCCGCCACCCCTTTATATTTTCCAGTCAAAAATCCTTCCTCTAATCGTTATCTCTGCTCTTAAATGATCTCGTGTTCGTTTCTGGGTATGCAAGACGTTTAGTGAGGTTGTGTTTTCTTCTAAGGGGTGGTGGGTCGTGCGTATTATTGCTAAATCACCTACAAATCTCCATCATATCTGTATCTCCCTAGGTGACGATTGCTGCGTCACTTAGAGTTACATTCGAAACCCTAATTTATACTCCTTGTTATAGTCTTGGTGGATCTCTATCACATAAGATTTTTCTCTGGTTTCACTCGTTTGGATCTGGATATATTTTCTTTGTGGCGACTGTTTTCATTAAGGCTTTATATTCTGATTAGGGTTTCAGACGTTGATGTGTTGGGTCCCATTATGAACCGTTAAGCAACATCAATGGTTGTGTCCTTGGGGGCTGATAGGTTATGCGCTACTATGGAAACCCTATTTTTAGGGTTTTATGTTCTTACCCGTTTCACCAGCTGTTGTGGTTTTGCTCATTTAAGTTTGTGTTATGCTGCGTGATTGCTGAATCCTTAATAATGGTGTTGTTAGTGGGTTACAAGAGAGAGGGTGGTCGTGGCTGAAACCCTAGTTTTTTCTTATGGCGAAAACCTAATTAGGGTAACAGCTTATGAGGTTGTTTATCTTAATGGGATACGGCATTGATTAGGGTTCCAGTGTGATTATGGGTGGATGTCGTAATATTTGATCTGTTGTGTGGATCATTGTCGCATTGTGGTTGCTTGGTAAGTGTTAATCCTGTGTCAAGGGTTATTGCTGGTGACGAATGTCACGGCTTATCAATTGTATCATTGCTGGTTGATGCTGATCATATGTTGATCTATGCATCACTACGGTAGCTGGTGGTATCATTTGGGAAGTAGCTATATATGTAGCGCTAATTGTCGCAGCTGTTGGTGACGTGAGTCCCCATTCTAAATCATGCATGTTGATGTCTAAAGTTGCTATCCCTTAGGGGATGGTACATGGTTTTGTAATGATTCAGCTGCTTCTGGTGTTGTTATTATTGTTGGTGTGTAGGGCGTGGTGTTGCTTGGTTACTTTTTGCAATGCCATATGAGCACTACAATGGAAGTAGAGTGTGAGCTGATCGCAAACACTCTTAATGGAAGTAGGATATGTTTTGGTGTTCTCCACAGGCCCTCGTAACAATAGCTTTGTTTATGTCAAATTTCAAGGATATAAGTATAATGAAGACGTTTGAGTTTTTTTGCTCATTAACGAAGCTTTGTTATCGATGCATATGTAGTCAATTCGTTTGGCTACAAAGGAAGTAGTGTGTATGTTGTTCGCGTACATGCTTTATGGTTACTTCTTTGGGTTGTTTGTCTACCCATTGTGGTAAATTAGGTTGGAATATTGGAAGTGTGGAAGCAGGTTGTTAAGGGCTATAAACGTCTATGATTTTTTAGTTTTCCTAGTTTAAATGATTGCGTGAAGATATTTCTACCTTCACTGTTACTTCATAAGAATGGCATGTCATTCTTGTGTAGGGATTTGTTTGTTGCAATGTATATGCATGATTGTCGCCCATGTAACGGGCTGTGATGTAGGACGTCATCTACATCCATTGTACTTCAACATTTTTTGGTGTAATACAATTTATCAAGGAAACCTTTTACCCAAAAATGAGTGACTGGTGCAAAAGATTCTTCAACATCAATACCCTCTTCTTGAGGATATCCATTAGCTACAAGTCATGCCTTATTGGGAATGATAATATTGTCTTCATCTTTATTGTTCTTACATAACCACTTTAGATTAATCACAGTCTTTCCAAAAGGTTTGTCAACAAGTTCCCAAACATTGAGTCTGTCGAATTGATGAACCTCTTCTTGCATTGCTTCGATCCATGAGTGATCAATAATTGCTTCCTTAATGTTTTTTGGTTCAGCTATACTCACGGTGAGCCGAACATGCACATTTTAGGATCTATAGCAAGTTGTCGTCTTGTTTGTACATACTTTGATAGATTTCCACGAACTTGTTCTAGAGGGTGATCTTTAGTCCAATGGTATTCAGAACGGTATCTTTGGTAGAATGTATGCATGTTTGAAGTATCAACGTTGCGTGAGGAAGACTTATCAGCTTCTATTCCCGTTGGAGCAAAGGGATTGATAAATTCATATGCTTCAAACTGTGCAGCTTCTGCTTGATCATTGTTGTTTTCCTCAACATTGACATCTGTTGGTAAAATGGTTGGTTTTAATGTAGGTTGAACGTTCAATGTAGGTTGTATATCATGGTGTTGAAGATTATTAGAGAAAGCAAAAGACTTTCACTTTGATTGCCTACATTGAAGTATTCTTCGTACATAGGACTGAATAGTAACTTTAACTCTTGTAGTAATGTATATATCTTGTCTGGTGGAGGAGAAACTTCTTATAATTTAGGCACGGGGCTAGAGTTGTCATAATTTGACGCATGTTGTCGTAGTGAAGCGAGGTTTGAACTGTTATGATCATACGTCATTTGGCATTTGGGAATGAGGCCCGAAGTGTTGTCATCAGACGTCATTACTTCCTTGAGTTCATCAAAGTTGATATGAATGGATTCAACGATCAATCTTGTCCTCTTGTTGTAGACCCAATATCCATTTGATTGTGTTGCATACCCTACAAAAGTGCACGGATCCCCCTTCTCCCTTATCTTGTCAACATTTTCACCATCTCTGACTAAGTAGCAAGTGCAGCCAAAAATGTGAAGAAATTTTAGATTAGTTTTTCTTTCATTAATGGTGTGGTATAGTGTCTTTTCATGTCTGGGGATGATTAGAGAACGATTCTGGGTGTAACATGTGGGTGCTATTGCTTCAGGCCAAAAGAAGAGTGGAAGTTGAGAAGCCAAAAGCATTGTTCGAGCAGCCTCAACTAGAGTATGGTTCCGTCTTTCGACAATGCCATTCTATTTAGGTGTTCGAGCTATTGTCGTTTGGTGATCAATTCCTTCTTCTTTAAAGTAATTTTAGAGTGTCTTATTTAAGAACTCAGTTCCTAGGTTCACTACTCGAATATACATGTGTTGTCTTTTTGGGTCTCCTTTTGTATTCTTAGTGATTACATTTGTTTTAATAGATTCCCTAGGAGGCACTACTTTAGTGGAAGTGATTCTAGTTAATGGGCACTTAGTTCCAACTATAGTGAAAGTACTTCTTGTGGGTATCCATTCGTGTCTAACACTTGTAAACACTTTACTAGTGGGTTTCCATTCATTCTTTTTACCACTCTTAGACTTAGATCTAACACGCGCATTCACATCATTCAAATAATCAAAAACACACACATCATGATTTGCATCAAACAAACATTCATTACGTGTAGAACACACAAATTCAGAATTCACATTAAAAATAACATGCTTAACATTTGCATTACAAATAGAAATACGTTTTGTCTTATTCAAACTAGTCTTAACATTCCTAGGGTAGGCTTCTACCTTTTTATTCTTCTGGTTGCTACTTTATGGTCGTGAGATCCCATTGTTCCTTGTATTGCTCCTAGGCTGTGATCCGCTAGCATTAGTAGAGCTTTTTACTCCTGTAGAAGGCAACAAAGGTTTGTTAGTGTTCTGAGTATTGTGTGAATCTACTCATTTTTGTGTGTTATTTTCAGATGTGATACTAGGCTTCTTAGAAGTAACTTGCCCCTTTTATGGTTCATTGGTGCGATAGCAACCAATTTTTCACTATTTTTTTTAGAGAACTAGGACATGTAGCACTAACATATACTAACAACTCTTGAATTTGTTTTGCATACATATAAGCATGGTCTAACACATTATATGAGGGCATTGAGGCTCTAGCTTGCTCTACTATATCACAGAGTGTGTCAGCATTTTCTTTAGTGACCTTAAGATAGTTTACATACGCTTCCCTGTTTTTCCTATGGGTAGGAGAATGTTAATACAAATAAACCAGTAACAAATGATTATCTCATGATCTTATCTCACGATCTTATCTCACGATCTTCCTAGATTAGCAATAAGTTTTATTAATGAAAAAACATAGTAAAAACATCATTCTCAAATCTCTTACTATCTCTAAAAACTTAATCTTGTAGAAAAACACAAAGTGTCACAAAAAAATAAAAGTGTATGATTTTATACACAAAATGTTTTTACACTATAGATTAATTACATCATTCATGACCTAATCAAATGCAGCAAATCCAAGGGCAATCTTACAAGATTACACATGATCTCTCAAGATTTTGCAAATCAAAATTCGGATTTAGTTACTGTAGGCCGGTGCCTTTGCTTTTGGCTGCCGGTGCCCTTCTTCAATAGCGTCGAAAGAACCGGGCTACAGTAAAGTTTTTGGCTACAAATACCAAGCCATTTCTCATGTTTTGACATACCTTTCTCATCTAATATTCTCTCTAATCAACTGATCTCTCTCTCTCTAGCATCTCTTCTTCTAATTCTTGTGTATGTAATTCACTTCAAGAAAGGAATTG
>BQNB010068666.1:0-33766 GCA_026074375.1 Tanacetum coccineum | reverse complement strand
TAATTGAGGTAGAATGATGAAATGATAATGGAATATGATTGAGTATGTTGTAATTTATGTTATTATAACTTATTTAAGTATTGTTTTAGGTTTACAATGGATAAAAATCAAGAAACGAGTCATAGTGTAGTATTTAGCTAGGGTTAGGGTTTTTGAGTTTTGAATTAGGGTTTTAAGAGTAAAATTGTGTATGAAAGATTATGAATAGAATAATTAGGGTTTACACATTGTATATTGTGTGTAGTAGCTTGCCCACAAGTGATGGTGAAGAAATTAGAATGAAAATGGAGGTAAAATGACTATTTTGGAGATAATGCTTAATGACTTGTACATTGAACTTTTAGAGACTTGTACTTTGACTTGAAGAGATTTTATATTTAAAATGAGATGTTATACTGCTTGTACATATGCTTTAGTAGCTTGTACATTCACTTTATATATTAATCTTTTATGGAATTAGGGTTTAAAGGTATACGATAACGGTTTAAAGCCCGTTTAGATATAACATTGCGAATAGTACATTCTAGGAATAATGTACCTTGTAAAACGGATATGATGATATTGACTTGACATGTTATGATGTTTGCTTGACATATATGAAGATAGGATGGTCATAGATAGGTTGCGTGAGCTCGTCTACTTTAGTTATGACATACTAAGATATATAAGTAATGTAATAAAGCGAAAAATTTCCCCGTACAATTCTGATAATAGTAAAATAGGTTTTGCATTTGATGAAAATTCTTGGGTTGTTATGTCAAATGACATAAGAATCCATTGAAAGAAAGGATACGTATATGCACCGAGTGAAAACGCAACGAAAAAAAATCAACAGGCGTACCACGGCAATTGAACACATAATAAAAATCAATACTAAAAACGGAAATTTTTATACCAATTATTGACTTTACTCAAAAGACCAAATTAAATAATGTTTTTATAAAAATCAATTTAAAATGAAGAAGTCACTTTAAGTATAAAAATAATTTTAAATAATAAATAAAATTGACTTAAATGTTATCTTTGAAAAATTTATTCTTGTTTTCATAAAAATCTAGAGGTGGTTATCTAATGGTGTATCGTACCTTACTACTATGAATCACTTTAAACTTTCTTTTTTATAATAAAATAAAATCTATTCACAAAGATCATTTTATACACAGTTTTCTTCAAACACCAACACAATACTTCCAAAGGGTTTTTATGATTAGACATCAATTATAAAATATGTTACTCAAACAAAGGACACCATAATACCAAAAGAGATCGTAAAATACCGTACAGACTCTAACATAATTCTATTGTTTGAAAACGAAAGAAAATACCATAAACCATATACTCAATATAAAATCAACGAACTCGTACAAGAAAACTAATGCAAGACGTTACGTACCCAAAAGAAAACGTAAGGTCTTATCCAAAATAACGATCAACAGAGCAAACCTAAAAGCATCGATACTAACACGTCGCCAACGGGTTACGAAAACCAAGAGATATACAAAGAAGGGAGTAATGATCCACACTAATATGTTAGGAACAATTAGTGCTTAAAAGAAACCTTTGATACTCATACGAGAAATCAATGAACGAAAGAAATAACAAAATGCGCCTATATTCGAAAGAGCATATCCGAACAACCAATATACATCAAGACGTCGAATAGGAAAAACCGGGTATCCTTACTAACAAAGTATGATGAAGGGATGCTAAGCTTAGACTTAGGAAATCCAAACAAACAACCAAGCAAACGAGCAACCTCTATAATAGTAATACTAGGTATCCCCAAATACTAGATAGAAGGGAAACTTAGTATCTATACAACTTAACTTAACATATCCTCCAATTAGGGTAAGAGAATAATTCTCTACCCATACCACCATCCTTATCATAAATACACATATAAAAAAAAAACATATTACACTACCACCTTACATTCAAACACAAATAAATGCAATCATGGCCCAAGTCTACGTGTGTGACCCTTTATAATTATGTTGGCCACCATAATTATAAGTGCCTCCTTTCACACGTGTACTTACTTCCAAGATTACCCATTTCAATCATAATTCACATATAAGCGCATATACCACATTTTTTTTTGCCCCCCCCCACACTTAAAATACTCAAATAATAACAACAAAGGATGCTCCATCAAAGAAATACTACCTATAATAAAATAAAATCAAACGACATAAAGGAACGAAAGTCTTGGCAATAATTTTCCTAAAATACGAAATAACTGAAAGAACTAATCAATTAACAACATGACGAGTAAAGACGGGATAAACTATGCTGGTCCTCGCTTGGGTTTGAACTGGCTGTCACAGATCACCCGACTGGTATCCGCAGGTCCAGCACTACTATCGCGCATCCGACCAATGATCACTACCTATCTCCTTCTTCCAAAAGAGCGCCCTCTTATAGATCCTTATAACCTTAAGAGTCCATTTGAAAACGGTTCCCCAACGAGACTTCTTACGGGTGGGGGAAAAACATAGCTAAAATACTAAGAAAGTAATACATATCATACCAGATAAGGGTAGGCAAAATAACTCAATGACAACTTAGCAAAATACAAGATATATAAGCTATGCAAAAATAGAGGGGAAGCATAGCAGTTATAGCATCAAACACTTAAGCCCTAAATGCATCTACATGAAGGACCCCTAGGTTATAGTCTAGGCTCAACCACCTACTTCTCTATAACCAAAGGCTCTGATACCAATCTGTCACACCCCGCCTAGGCGGAAACACGAGGCGTAACATCATGGATATCATCACAACACAATGGTGTCTACTATAGAGAAATCTAAATGAAGGAAATAATCAAATGGACACTATGTGTCATGACAATACCCAACACAAGATAAAGGAGTCTTGCATTACTAAAGTAATGTCGTACACGAAACAACATAATCCGAAAACTAACAATCTCCAACAAACAAGTATCAAGCAAAACAAATGTCATAAATGAAAAGACTAGAAAAGACAACTCCACAAGCAATGCCTAGGGTCTCTCTAGCCACTCTTCCTAACATCCTTCTTATCATCACGATACTCACCTGAAAATGATGCTTAAAAACGTCAACATAAAGTTGGTGAGAGTCATAGGTTTAAGACACGAAAATCAAATCCAATTGTAAATTATTGTGATAATAAAGAAAACACTGCAGGACAATAAATAAACTATCATACAGGCTAACATGCAAATCTAATCAATAACACCAATACCCAGCAAATGACTACAAGACGTCTCATATCGCACCAATGTCCCTGTGGTTACCCCCTTGGCCCAGGCCATAGATACTCTTAAAGTAACCTTCCTGCCCCCTAGGCCACAGTACCATCCACTAAACAAGCCATGGATACTCGCAGGTGATCCCCCCTGACTTAGTTCATAATTCTCAATATCACATCACAAACATGTAGCATACAACATACAATAGTCACGTATAGTCCATGCATCTTTAACAACACATTATCACAGTAATCAAAACATTTCCAAACACTTTACCTCATTTACACCCCAATAAATCATAAGAAAAGAGGGGCTATGAAACTCACCTGAATGCTCAAACACAGCTTCCAAATCTCTACACGCAACTATACAAATAAATAAACACGGTTACACGCAACCATCTCATTAACACTTAACACTAGCTACTTATAATAAAATAAAACCCTTTGAAAGTATTGTGTTGGTGTTTGGAGAAAACTGTGTATAAAATGATAATGAAATTATCTTAAATGTAATCTACATATGCCATATACACTACAATGCTACACTTTAATTAAACTAATGTGGTTTTGAGCAGAAATTTATACTCACTTACGCGAACCTAAACCACCCCTTAAACACTTCTATTATTCAAACCAAAATTCACTATCTCCTATATTATTTGGAACCTCGCCCAGTAGCTCTCCCAAGTCCATTAACCCTTTTACAAATACCCTTTAAAACTTCATTACTCCAAAGTGTCCAGAATTTCGTTGTCCCAGAATCAGAAACCGCTCAAATATTACACTAGAAGACCACCTAGCCTCAATATATGCTTAGAAAAAAATTCAGGGTCACACACAATATATGAACTAACTTCCAAGTGATTTAGAGCCTAAGTATTTTTAGAAAAATCAAAACCAAAACTGAAAATCGTCACAGTTATACACACTGAGAATTTGTAACGAACTCTTTTTGGACCCACATACCCGACCATAAAAACTCATGAGCTCCAAAATTCTGTAAAGGTAAGACTCACTGAGTTATCTTCCAATATGTTGTTAAATTATTTTATTGCTCTTTTATGAATGAGTTTTATTAACCTCTACAAGACTGACCAATAATCCTGCATAGTGAATTAAAACGACTATATCCAAAGATCACAGCTCTAACCGACTAAACCCAATCCCGTTATAATCAAACGAATGATCAAACATGATCAATTCATCATAAACTTTTATAGGAAACAAAGAAACCCAATTATAAACCTAATTTAGAACCTAATCCCATCATTTTTAGATTACTAGAATTAAAATTAATAACTAGAATTTACAAGGAATTGGAAAAATACCTTAGCAAAGAACCCTAACTTTTTTCTCTCTTTTTTTCCTTCTCTGATCGGTCGACTGAAACAAGGGGTGTGGGTTTGGGTTTTATTTTTTGTATTTATAGGCTACATGGGATATCCTAGATACTTCCTAATTAGAATTTGATTCCAAATAAAACTCCCTTTTCTTTTTTTTCCCTTTTTTTTTCTAAAATTCGGATTTTACTATTCATGCCTAAAAAAATATTTTTTTTCTTTTCTTTCATTAATTAATTAATTATCTTTATACTTTAAGTTTTATAAAAACCTAAGCTAATTTGTTAAATCATTTTTGCTTTAAAAACACCTTTCTAAAAATAACTTATCATTACCAATTCAACTTTCTAAAAACTGAAAGTCTTTCCAAAAACTCCCTCACATTTTAAACAAACTCCATTTCTATTTCACAAATGACACACTTCTCATTTTTAATCCATCACCTAGAGATCCACATATTAACCAATCCAATTCTGTCAAAATACCCAATCAATTCAATTTTCACTATAAGTGATTAAAATGAAATTTTCCTTTCTCCTACAATAACTCATTTATTTCTTTACTTTAACCTCAAAAACCTAAACTTAATCTTAAATTTACTAACACAACAATACTATACGTATAAAAATTACGACCAATTTAACGAGAAACCTGATTCAATCAAACCGAAACATTTCCCTTGTACTCCAAAAGTGAACAAAATGAACATCACAAAAATTTCAACACAAAATCCTAAGCCCAAATGTAACGAACACTGCGTTAATAAGATGAATATCCAATCTCCCACATGATTCCACACAAACAAATAGAACACGTATAAACCCAGAACCATACAATGCAACAGATTACACATTTAGGTCAAGCACTACGGTTTGGACCAACGCAGCACAAGTCATGGTTGTCAACATAGTCCCCCACCTTATATAAAATCTCGTCCCGAGATTCTAACTTACTCGAGGCATTAACACAAACGACAAACAACCTGAGGACACTTAACCTCATTGATCATTGCGTTCACAAGTAAGCTTATGACCGACGCTTACGAATCCCAACGAACTTTCACTCTCTATCATACTATGCATTACGCATGACCTCTATTGGTCCACAACATTAACGGATCCGCATGCGTTGGGAAAACGACCCGGGAAATCATACTTTCCGGTAAACATACGTATATTATATATTATATATATATATTTTAAAGAGTGAATTTTCCTTATAGAATTTTTTTAATTGCTCTTGTGATATTATATATTAGTATATTACATAGCGTATCAACGTTTTTAAGCATCATTTTCAGGTGAGTATCGTGATGATAAGAAGGATGTTAGGAAGAGTAGCTAGAGAGACCTAGGCATTGCTTGTGGAGTTGTCTTTTCTAGTCTTTTCATTTATGACATTTGTTTTGCTTGATACTTGTTTGTTGGAGATTGTTAGTTTTCGGATTATGTTGTTTCGTGTACGACATTACTTTAGTAATGCAAGACTCCTTTATCTTGTGTTGGGTATTGTCATGACACATAGTGTCCATTTGATCATCTCCTTCATTTAGATTTCTCTATAGTAGACACCATTGTGTTGTGATGATATCCATGATGTTACGCCTCGTGTTTCCGCCTAAGCGGGGTGTGACAATACTATCTTACTCACAGGATATATCCGGAATGGTCTCTTCTTATTAAGTCTATTTCACATCCATGCACGAATGATACGAAGCGAATAAGATATAAGCAAGCGCATGAAGAAGCAAGAAAAGATGTGGAACAAGTGTTTGGCGTGCTATAGAAAAAGTGGGCAATAATAAAATCTCTCACACGGTCACGAAGTCTTCAGAAAATTATGAAATTGATTTACACTTGCATCATATTACATAATATGGTTTCTAAAAGACAGAAAGAAGGCAATCTCTCCCTAGTTTTTCCGAAAGAACAACATCATGAAGATGATCCAATACGATCGTAAGAAGCTAGGTTACAAGTTATCAAAGATATTAACGACTCGGGCGCTCATCTTAGTCTTAAAACCGATTTAGTCGAACACCTTTGGCGTCGAGAAAATGAGCACTAAATTTATTCTAATGTTTTTTATTTAATTTGAATAATTGTAATGTTTTAATTTAATTAATAAAAAATTAATTTAAAACTAAAAAAAAAGTGTTCAGTCACTTGTCCGATTACATTACGGATGTTCGGTCTGTGTTTTATATAAGAGATAGATTGTTGAGTTGGCGTTGATGTGGCAGGCTGATTTGGTCACATTGTGTGGTCTGATTACTATCGGCGTAACTGATCAATGACACTATCGTAAGATAGAGATTACCTCAAGCTGATCTGCCATTGCTCTCGCTCTTGGTCAGTCTTCAGTTTGTAACGTCCAATTCTCATATATATACTCACTCGTGAAGGTGTGCAAGGGATGTTTGGAGTTAGCTAGGATTATGGTTGAGGCTTGATAATGTGCATGCATGCATATGGAGCTCCAGCGAAGAATATGACATTTGCGACTAGGGTTTTGACTTGACCAAATCAACTATTGGTTCACCTATGTGCATTAGTATTATTCTGATCTTATTAAAAACGAGATTCGAATATTTGAAATGTTAGTTGGTTCTAAACCCAAAACGTGTCCAAAAACAAAGAACACCGTGTGGCCCAAGTCTATTGTTTTGCTCACACCTTAATGGAACAACACATGAACGTACACACAGTGCGAGCCAAAACCAATCTGAGGGATATTTGCTCGTTTACAAGAAAATTAAAAAAAATTGATTTGATGAGTAACTTTAACTGGGATTTATTTTTAAAGAAGACCAGTGATAACACCACGTTAACGCATCTGTTTTTACATAAACTTTTCATTATGATGATATTGATTATCATTTTTCGAAATTTGTATTAGCAAGTAGTTTTAATAACTTGTGTTTTCATTTTGATTTATTTTTCCGTTAATAACAATTTTAGCCGTACTTTTCTGTAAAATTATGTAAAACATTTAATACTCATATACCTATAATACTCGTGTACGTACGACTTTTTACATAAATGTTTCATTATGTATTTTTATCGATTAATACCAGTGCTTTAAGTTTAATATTTATTTTCGCGTTAATAATAACTTTATCCGTATTTAATTTTTAAACTCGCATACGTACGAGGCTAACTTATAAAGAGGAATAACATAAGTTGTTATTGAACACTGATAGTAAAAAATACTTTCTGAATATCCTTAAACTCATAAAGGGCAATAACATGAGTATTTCATATATGTACAATCTCTAAATTATGCAACTTAACTTGAACATTAACTTTTAAGTCGGTGTTGTAATTTCTATGTGTTTGTTTATGTTTTAATATAAGGGCAATTATATTTATATCCTTACGAAAGTTCAATATTACATCAATATCCTTTTTAGTTTTGTAATTACGTCATTATCCTTCGTAAAATTTTGTAATCACGTCGATATCCTTCTCAAACTTTTGTAATTACATCAATATCCTTCTCACACTTTTGACATCACATCAATATCCTTCCCGAACTTTTAAATTCTCATATCTATAAAAAAAATCAACATTTTCTCTCATTACTCGAGGCTAAAAGTACATATGAACAAATAAATATATATGAGCAATATGTTCTTTCATATTTATATCCAAACTTTATAGTTACATCATCACGTTCTTTCGTCGTTCAAAAAGTATATATGAATAATGTGATCATGATCAACATAAGAGATAAATGATAGTTTGATAATTTAAAATCTGTATAATTATGATTTAATTGATTTTTGGAGTTATAACATCATTCTCGCTAAAAAGTAAGAGAATGATATTGAATGTAATTACAAAAGTTTGAAGCAAACACACAAAAACAAACAGACAAATATGCAAATTAATCTAAACTAAAATAGTAATAAACAAGAATTAAACAACTTTACTCCCCTGTAGCGGCGCCAAAAACTTGATCGTGTCGTTGTGCGTAGGTAATTTATATTCAAGTTTTATTATTTATATTTTGCTGACTTCACCTAATAACAAACACTAACGGGCAGTGTACCCGATCAGTTATAGGTTCGTTGGTAAGTAGGGTGTCGATAACTAAGAGCGAGTGTTAATACTTAAATCTATCAGTATTTTAGTTTCTAGGTTAGTCCTAATTTATTCTATGTTATACCTAAGTTAAACCTAAACTAACGCAAAATGGGGGTTTTCAGTCTGAGAGACTGGCACGAGTTTTGGTTTACCTAGACTAAGATTGGGTGATTAACACACACAAGCTTGATAATTAGTAGATAGAGAAGCGGTCAAGCCTATTTTAAGGAAAACGTATTAACCATATTTAATCTAATAAAACGCAGGTTTTAGCTATAAGTGCAATGATTGTCTTATCTCGTTGTTGATATATCATTTCTAAATTTAGGCGGTACTTCTTCCTAAAACCTAGATCTGGCAATTCTGTCCCAATTAACCACATCCACATAAAGTACTCATGGTTCATTATAATCTATCTTAGAATACAATAATGGTGATCTTATTGAATCCTAGCTCATCAAGACTTTACTAACTTACAGTTTAATGGCTCTTTATATACTAGTAGTCCACTGTCCAGATCTTTATACAAGGAATCGGAATGTCATTTGTTGATCCGAGGTCACCTGATAGTCCAACTTGTTCACTAAACCAAAGGCAAAGACAGGTCAATATTTGTGATCCTATTATTCTAGATATATAAATTGCAAATATGGAGAGCTATCTCGGCATCTAGCTAACGCTCTATTTGTATTTCTAGATCCAGTTGAATGATAGGTCGCATACTTAAGCACATAAACGAGTATAAATTGATAAACATTATCAACACACAACGAATAAGATACAATCAAAATAAACATAAACCAAACATTAAATTATCATAAGCATGGCTAATACCTAAAGGTATTAGCCAATATCTATTATAACTATACAAATGTCATAGATGTATGGTTAAGGTAAACTAAACACTAATTAACGATACCAAAAACCGAACGAGTATTTAGAGTATACAAATTACAAGGGTTTCCTATGGATTGAAGTGCGTTGCAAGACCTTCGTGGCTTCTCTTCTCTTCTAAAAGTCGAACATGGTGGTTAATTCCTTTTTCTCAGTCTTTGGTATAAGTTTTGCTCTCTAAAATTCGTATTAAGGGTTCGGTATTTATAAACTCTAGAATTTGGTCGATACGCCATATTGAAGGAGTTCAATACGGTGTATTGGGGTTTCTTGGCGTGGGCTCCATGATTATCATATTCCAAAATATTCCATGACTTGCAATCCAATACGGCGTATGGCTTCATCTGGATACGACGTATAGATCTTCTCTTCGTGGATGCTGAGTGAAGTTTAGGGCACGGATACGCCGTATCTTCCTTGATGGATACAGTGTATAGATTGTCAGAATAGTGCTCTTCATGATTTCTTCATTTAAGCTCCAAAATGCGTGCCTTATGATTAACTTCCACTCTTTGCTCGATAGTTACTGCAAATAACGAATATAAGCGATTAAGTATCAATTTATGCATAAATGATGTACAATGAGCAATATAGCTTGAATAAATGATGCTATAAAATAGACTTCTTTTGACTGTATCAAATATCTCCCCACTTGAATCCTACTTGTCCTCAAGTAGACTTTAGAAAACTTAAGAAAATGTATCCCAAACCAAGGTTTAAATTTTTTCCTTTAAGCAACTTTTTCGTTTAATTACTAGCACACAACCAAACACCTCATGAAAAGGGAAAATGAAAACACTCAAATCACTCAACTAATCTATGTGGTAATATTTAAGTAATTCGCTCAATTGCTCGGTCGTGATGAGTTTTCTATCATAAGATTGGCAAGGCTACACATCCCTACCACTAAAGCTAAGGATAACAAGTCTAAAAAGGTAAATTAGGTTAAGGTTTAAGGGTTGATCATTCTTTCTAATCTCTATCGATACCAATATTCCAGAAAAGGCGACAAAACCACAAATGCACGCCCAAATCCATGACCGCGACACTTGTGATTGCTCACTCCTTAACTCGAATAAGCTAAAGAATATTTACCAATAGTAGTAAACCAACAAAGGCAACAAAACCATATATACGCATCCAAATCCATGGAATAGACGTACATGATTGCTCACTCCCTCATTCGAGTAAAACCGAAGGTTAGGATGAAGAACAATATAGGGTATGTGTTATTCCACTAGTAATCCATACACAACTAATAAGCAACCCCAATAAGCACTAATAAGCCAAAATAAATAAGAAGAAAAAGAGAGGAAATGGAATGGTAGAATATTAGATTAGAAGAGAGAGTTTAGTGAGTTACACATACAACAAATGGCAACCAACACCCTCTTCGTGTGTGGAGAGGGTTCCTTTTATACCCTATGCCTTCACTTAAGACACATGGGCTTCTTCTTGGGCCGGTGATTTGGGAGACGAATACAAGAAAAGAAAAGATTTCTAGCCAAAGATCAAGAAGTCCGCCGCACTTATAATATTGTGCGCCGCACATTCTCCTAAAGTTTGAAGAATTAAAGTCTAATAAATGCACCTGCATTAACTCCTCAAAACCGCCGCACTTCTTTGCAAGTGCGCCGCACTTCCAGTAAAAGTCATTAAATGTAATCGCATTAACTCCCAAAGTTCGCCGCACTTTTTCCTAAGTGCGCCGCACTTTGCACCCAATCTTGCCTATAAATAGAGGACGAATTTGCATCCTCAAATCATCCCATTCTCTCCACTCTCTCTTCATCAATCATCTCTCTCACACACATATTTCCCTCCTTTTACCAAAAATAACAAGAAACACCTTCTAAGTTGAAGAGAAAGATCTAACGATCAAGAACGAAGACGGTTTCCTAATTAGTTATTGAAATAATGGAAGTTTGTGTAAAATCTACTTTTGTTATGAACTCCTTAGCCATGAGAGGCTAATTCTCTCATGACTACTCGGTGAAGTTACGATAATGAATAAGTGTTTGGTATGATTTTGATCGTTTTAATCTTAAGCTTATGTTGCAAACCTGTTATATCTTATCTTATCCATTTTTGCTTATCAACTTAGATTATATAATCATATCGGTATAGGTCGAAAGACCCGTTATGATCTATGTGGTTTTAAAGATTTCTCTATGGTCTTTAACGTCTGTGCTGAGAAATCCACTTTTGTAAATTGATAAACTAAATAAGCTTTGATATAATAATAACTGGATTATTTGAGTGACACATTGGTCTAGTTAACTAAATATAAGTCTTAAGTTAATCAAGTTAATTCGTAAAAAACGTTTTCTGACGAGAAATCATTTTTATAAATTAAAGTCCCATCTTCAAGGTTAAATCATTTCCATCACTTATAAATTATTCTTAACTATCCGAGTAGTCATCTTTATTATCATTGATAAAACTAAAGTTATTTTCAAAATTGTTAAATTCTATCTTCTTTCTGATTATTCGAACACTACTCTAATCCCTGTGGACGACCTGGTCTTATTTAAAAAGATTATACTGCATACGTGGGTTATACTTTTACCCGTGTGTTTCCATATAATTATCCGGTATTTTCAGTCTTATAAATTTAAAGCTTTTGAAACACATTAAAGTTTTTGGTGCCGTTGTTGGGGATTTCTTAGCTATTATGTAGTCAAACTCTGGAAATCTCTTTAACTCCCCCCTTTTTTTCAAACCGCCGTACAGTTTTCTGGCAAATTGACCCGGACAAATTCTCCTTTGGATGCATACACGTGCTTCCAATTCTGAACTTGTTAAACCATTACTTGAACCTGAACGTACTCTGAATCGAACACGTCGTCAACGAAACAGAAGAGTTCCATTCGATCAAAGAAACAATCCACCTAAAAACCCGAGAATTGTCTATCCGCCAATTCTCGACATCAACCACTTCCGTCACTTTCTAGTTACTCTTGAAAACCTTTACCCAATGGATGATGAACCCATGTGGGCTGCTGACCATGTTGTCGCTCCAACTCCTGGTTCTGCAATCACTATTCTTGAAACTGCTAACGAATTTGCTATCAAAGGTAACCACTTGACTCTTGCCAAGGGAAACCGATTTGATGAAAGAACCAAAACCGATCCTCATAAACACGTTCACAAATTCCTCAGAATCTGAGATATGTTTAAATACAAAGATACTAAAAATGAAGTCGTTCGCCTAATGATGTTTCCCCTATCACTCACTGGAGAAGCAAAAACATGGTTGGACAAACTCAACGAAGGAACTATAGAAACATGGGATGAACTTCGAACTGCTTTCATTAGCCGATTCTTTCCCCCAGCTCTTTTTGACTGACTCCTCAGAGAAATCTGAGCTTTCTCTCAACACACGAACAAATCTCTAACCGACGCTTGGCTTCGTATGAAGGAAATGCTCCGAAACTGTCATGGTCATAATCTGTTCAAAGGCAACTTGATCAAAATCTTCTATCATGGTCTAAGCAAAATAACCAAGAAGTTTTAAATGCCGCAGCTGGTGGTATTGTCCTCTATAAAACACCAAATCAAGCTTATCAGCTTGCTTTCGTCGATAAAGGTAGCAGTAATTCTAATACTGACAAAATTATGGCCCGAATGGATGCCATGACCCTAAAAATGGATGCTCAGTATAAAGAACTCCAAAACCAGGCTAAAAAAACAAAACCCGATCTTAATGAAGATGATGTACCTATGTCCCGAGAAGAAGAAGCCAAATTCATGTAAACTTTTCGTAAGACTCGTTTTTACAATGATTACCGTGAACGAGACTTGAATCACGATAATTGGCTTTCAAACGAATGAAGTAGTTACAATCAAGAAAACTACAGATCCAATAATGATGATAAACCATACGATATTCAAAAACAATTCAACGATTTCATGAAATCTCAGCAATCGACCACACTTTCGTCAAAGAAACGTTTATGGATCTTAAAACTCAACTCGAAACCGTTGCCAAAAATCATCAAGCTTCAATTAAAAACCTTGAAACCAAGTTTGACAGACTTGCTGACAAGCAATCTGGTCAACCTTCTGGATCTCTTCCCAGTAACACTCAACCAAACCCAAAAGGACACAATTTCAAAGTCCACCAACCACCACAATCTCGCAATGAGCATGTGAATGCCGTATTCACAAGAAGTGGTAAATCCTACAACCCACCAGTGAACTCAAATGATCAACAAACTAATCCTGAAAACCCTATCAATTTCGACAATAGCGATGAAGAAGACAAAGAACCTACACCACAACCGAAAATTCAAAATCCAAAACCAGTCAAGGAAACTACATTACCCAAACCATACAAACCAAAAATCCCGTATCCTCAACGTCTAAGGAAAGAAAAAATGGAAGCTCAATACGGAAAATTTCTCGACGTAATCCGCGCAGTTCGAATCAATGTACCTCTCATCGATGTCTTGGCCGGAATGCCTATGAAAAATTTCTCAAGGAACTCATAAGCAACAAACATAAAATCGAACAAATTTCTGCCGCTTTCTTAAGTGACGAAAGTTCAGCAATGATCCAAAACAAAGTTCCACCTAAACTCGGAGACCCCGAAAGTTTTCTTATTCCATGTAATTTCAACAAAACTTTCTCCTGCAATGCCTTAGCCGACCTTGGTGCTAGCATTAACCTTATGCCATATTCACTATATGCCAAATTATCTCTCGAAAATCTTAAACCTACTAAAATGAGCGTAAGATTAGCCGACAGATCATTCCAATACCCTGTTGGAATAGCTGAAAATATGCTCGTTGAAGTTGGTAAATTTACCTTTCCTGCTGATTTCGTTATTCTCAAAATGGAAGAAGATAGTAAAGTTTCACTTATTTTGGGACGACCCTTTCTTCATAGTGCTGACGCAGTAATTCGAGTTAAACAGAAACAACTCAACCTTGGAGTTGGAACTGAACGAATGATTTTCAATATCGATTCTGCAATGAAACACTCCTATTCAAACGATGATACCTGTTTTAGTATCGATGTCATCGATGAAATCTTAGAAGAAGATTTTGATGCTCTTCTAAATAAAGGTAGTAAAATTCTGCATTCCATTTAAGGAACCCTTCTCAAAGAAGAAATCTTTGCTGAATTTGATGAATTCATGGCAATGACTGCCGATGAAAACTCTGACTCTGAATCCGATACCGAAGATCCGCCATTCGAATAAATCACCATCAATACTGATTATATGATCAAAACATCTCTCGAAGAACCTCCTACGGATCTTGAACTTAAACCCCTTCCTGATAATCTGGAATATGTATTCCTGGAAGAACCTTCTTTTCTTCCTATTATCATATCATCTCAGCTATCCAAAGAAAAGAAAAACAAACTCATATATGTCCTTAAAAAGCACAAGCAAGCCTTTGCTTGGAAAACAACAGATATTCATGGTATTTGCCCATCATTTTGTAAACACAAGATACAACTTCTGGATGATAAGAAACCCGTTGTCCAAAAACAAAGAAGGTTAAATCCGAACGCGCAGGAAGTTGTCAAAAAAGAAATCGTGAAACTCTTGGATACCGGCATAATTTATCCAATTGCCGATAGTCCTTGGGTTAGTCCTATCCATTGTGTACCCAAGAAAGGTGGTATTACAGTTGCCACCAACGAAAATGATGAACTTGTTCCAACCAGAACCATTACAGGTTGGCGAGTATGCATCGATTATCGTAAACTCAATAAAGCAACCACAAAAGATCATTTTCCTTTACTATTTATGGATCAAATGCTAGAAAGACTCGTAGGAATTAAATATTTCTGTTTCCTCGATGGTTTTTTTGGGTATTTTCAAATTCCTATCAATCCTAATGATCAAGAAAAAACAACATTCACGTGTCCTTTTGACACGTACGCTTATAGGCGAATGCCTTTCGGGCTATGTAATGCTCCTGCCACATTTTAAAGGTGTATGTTGGCAATCTTTCATGATATGATCGAAGAATCAGTCGAGGTATTCATGAACGATTTCTCCGTCTTTGGAAATTCTTTCAACACATGCCTAAACAACCTTGATAAAATGCTCCAACGTTGTAAAGACGCTTATCGCGTCCTAAACAGGGAAAAATGTCATTTCATGGTCAAAGAAGGAATTGTGCTCGGACACAAGGTGTCTAGTGCAAGACTTGAAGTCGACAAAGAAAAAATCAATGTGATCTCAAAACTTTCACCCCCTACTAATATCAAAGGTGTTAGAAGCTTTCTCGGACATGCCAGTTTTTATCGACGTTTCATTAAAGACTTCTCAAAAATTGCTCGACCTATAACTAAACTGCTCGAAAAAGATACTCCATTTGAATTCAACGATGAATGTCAAAAAGCTTTTGAATCATTGAAAGAGAAACTCACATGTGCTCCTGTGATCGTAAGCCCAAACTGGAATCTTCCGTTTGAACTTATGTGTTATGCGAGTGATTTCGCTGTAGGAGCCGTCTTAGGTCAAAAATATGGTAAAAACTTTCACCCGATCTACTTCGTAAGCAAAACCCTTAATTCCACTCAACAAAAATACACCGTAACCAAAAAAAACTTATGGCTGTAGTTTTTGCATTTGACAAATTCAGATCCTATCTTATTCTCTCAAAAACTATTGTTGATACCAATCATTCAGCTCTAAGGCACTTATTCAAAAAGCAAGATGCTAAACCACGCCTTATTCGATGGATCTTACTTCTACAAGAATTCGACATAGCAATCAAAGATAGAAAAGGTACCAAAAATGTTGCTATAACACCCCGTGTTTTAGGGTCATTGATGTCGTCAATAAATTCACTATGTATTTTTAGTATTGTACGCGTTTGCTTTTAATCGTAATCGTTAAGTTAAATCGCGTAAGCTAAAAATGATCATTCAATGTAAACGGGCATCAAACGATTAAATTTTTACATCAAGCAAGTGTTAAGTAATTATTTTGAGGATAATTATTAACTTTGTTCATTTTATTTTTATTGGTTACGTAAAGTGTTTACGTTTCGCGATAAAATACGTTTAGGCATACCCGGAACACCACAAAATTTTCTAACGCTCAACAAATACCCACAATTGTACCTAAATACTCAAAAATTACAAAACTATTTCATGTTATTACATATATGGCCGCGTATATGTGGATTTATACAAAGAAAAATCACAAATATTTACCACATGGTATTTTGTAATCTTATACTCATTAAATCATGCCATTACTTCCCATAATTTTGACCAAGGGCTCCTAAAAAACCCCATCATGTCTCTATACTTTCTAACAAGTTGCTTTGACTAGCATATGACTTATATAACTCTTACAACTAGAAAGAGAAACACTTACACTTCATTTTACTTAGTAAAATTTCACACAACTCTCCTTTTCCTCTTCATAAGCCAATCATCAACACCCTGTTTATAAATCCATAGCTTGATTTTCTAAGACCATCAAGCATTCTTACAATCCTATTCTATGATAACCTAAGGTGTTTTGAAGGGTTGGTTAAAGGTTTACAAGTATTGAAGCAAGAAAAGCAAGATTAGGGTTTTCAAGTTGTGCAGGCTTTGGTTTATCATCTAAACTAGGGTTTAGATATTATGGTTCATCATATTACATCATATTAAGGTCATCTAAAACCCTTTATGTCTTTACACTTATCATTTTATGTCTATATATGTTCTATTTAGCAAAATTACCATTTAGGACTTTTAAACATGTAAAAAGAGTTTTTACTTGTGATCATCATTTTGTACACTTTTTCATATGTTATGTGATTGGTAATATCATGATATAATGGGATTATAAGTATAGTAACATGTTTGTTAAAGCATAAAAAGTGTATGTATAAACTAGTAATTAAAGTATACTTATGAAAGTTCCTATATAAATAAGTGTGTACACAAATGGATCTTGTGATTTCTTGGAAATTTTTGGACAATTATGGACCTATGGACACTATTATATGTAAAACATATGATATAAAGACTTGTGAAGGAATTGTGGTATTTTAATTAATTGGAAAGTATGTAAAACAAAAGTATATAATTAATTATATAAAAGCTATAAAAAGGGTTGTTTGGTTTTGAATTTCAAACAATAGGTTTTACATTTTATAAAGATAGTACACCTCATGACAATTCCAAAAAGGTAAGAAACTTGAAAAACGGATTAATAACGAAAAAGATACGTAGTTTACGAGTTTTACGATAATAACCGGAGGTATAAAAGAATTTTTATAAAAACTTGTTATAAAAATTCTTACAAACAGAAGGTTTGATAATTTTTATTATAATCACACATTATTGTTAGAATTCACTAACAATAAGAAAAACATATTTTTTCAATTAAACGAAGAAGTTATGAATACGCGAGTTTATATACTTAAAAATGTTTAAAATACTTTTTTAAAAACTATTTTTATAAAAGTTACTGTTCATATGAGTTAACATTTGTTTTTTTAATCACTCATAATTTAAATATAACTTCAATTACGAGATTCGTACCTCGAAGGAATTACTAAAAACGGAGTAAAAAGAATAAACTACGGCGTTTACGATAATTAAAGTTTTTAAAAGTATATTTATAAACCTATGAATCAGTAAAATTCACTATTCATCAGAGACCCAAAATGATAAAATGTTATAATTTTGATAACATTTCATATTACAAAGAGTGCTCGAAGGAATCGCTAAAATCGGGTTTAAAACGAATAATTTATTACATTTACGGGTTTTACAACAACTAAAACTATAAAAATAACTTTATAACTGGTGTGAACAGTAAAATGTACTGTTCACCAGAGGACATGAAATAAAAAAATGTCATAATTTTATACGTCGTCTTAATACGAAGACGTGGGAAATAGAACAGGAGAATACATGTTTTAAAAACGGGATAGTTATGCTAGTTTTACTAAGGCGTTAATTATAACGTTTTACCTTATAAACCATGATTTTCTAAATTACAATATAGATGGTGATGAGCTATATTGAATTTATTACTTGGTAGTAGGTATACCCAATGTGATTAGTACTTTACGGACCTATATTGGATTAGGTTGCAATCGATCATTACCGTGACGCATTTTTTTGTGATACTTGATATTCGCTCACTCAAGGTGAGTTCATAGCCCCACGTTTTACATGATTTGTTTTATAAGTTTTTGGGGTGAGAAACATGCACTGTTTTATAATTGGACACAAGTGGATAAGTTTTACATTATGATTACGTGTTGCCTAAGTAGCGATAACCCTAGTTGAGCCCATTATCATGAACTGTCAGTTACTGGATTGTGAGCGCGAATGTTATGAATAGATCTATTGGGATTGACATCCCCGTTCGGGTGATTAGCTATCACTGGGCAAACAAACGTATACCATGTCGAACATAGGATGTTGCGGGTTAGAACATCATCACGGGCAATGTAGGCCATTTATATGGTATTCATTTATGTCGAGCTTCAGTGTCATGAGCTTAGGGCAACGTAATTACATTTATATGATGTCTGCATCTGTTGCATTATCATACACTTGGGAAATCTTGTGGTCCTACAATATACGATTTATCAAACCTATGAATTCACCAACATTATTGTTGACGTTTTAAAGCAATGTTTTTCAGGAGGTCAATAAGCACGAGGTGCAAGGGATACATTGGTGGTTTTGATTTGGATATCATGCATTAAAGATTTTGTCGCATTACATTTTGTATATCTGTTATGGGCTAGAAATCTTTGTATTTTGAACAAGTGAACAAGTGAAGCTTCGGGCTTATGTAACAAATACTTTGTTAAATCCAATGTATCGGTTTTAAACGACTTTTTGGTCGTTCTATATATATCTTGTGTTATTGATCTATGAAGTAACACGCCCCGGACCCTTATTCCGCTGCGACCCAATTTGGGGGTGTTACAGATTGGTATCAAGAGCCAATGTTATAGAGAACCAGGTCAAATGTTTTTGCTGGACTATAACCATTTTCAAACATTGCATACACACAAAGGGGTTTGCACGGGACATACATACGTGCATACATTCATGCATACACTAGTTGTTGCATTAGTTGGTTGGACTAGATGCATTCTTGATTGATATACATGTTATGATATAAATGTATATTACTATAAGGGTCTTATATTAAATACTAATATAAGCTATTTTGGATTTTCAGATACAGTCATGTCAGATTCAGATGAATCAGGGGTCACACACACGGAGATATCCAGTCCATTTGAGGAATTATCAAACATTGGATCACCAGGAGTTGTTGGACCTGAGCACGAGGGATTGCCCTGGATGCTAGATGACTCGTATGTGCAGGTCGCCTTACAGGCCCCGCCATCACCAGACTACATACCTGACCCTGAGGAGCCACAGTCACCACCCCTACCAGATTTTATCCCAGAGCTAGTATATCCCGAGTGTATGTCACAGGAGGACGAGGTGTTTCCGGCTGAGGAGCAGCCACTGCCTGCTACTGCCTCACCCACTACTCAGTCACCAGATTATGTTCTGGAGTCCGATCTTGAGGCGGACCCAGAGGAGGATGACGACGAGGACCCTGAGGAGGATCCTGTCGATTATCCTGCCGACGGAGGAGATGACGGTGATGATGAGGATGAGTCATCAGAGGATGATGATGAGGTTGACATCGAGGCCAATGATGAGAAGGAGGAGGAGGAGCACCGAGCTCCTGCCGACTCTGCAGTTGTTGCTTTACCAGCTGCCGATCAGGACCCATCTACGGAGGAGACAGAGCCGTTTGAGACTGACGAGTTTGCGGCCACACCACCACCATACCCTGCATATCATGTGACAGCTAGGATTTCTATTCCAGCTCCAGTACCTACACCAGTATGGTCCGATGCAGAGGTTGCCTGACTTCTCGCTATATCTACTCCACCATCATCACTGCTCTCCCCATGGTCATCACCACTTCCCCAGATACCTTCTCCACCACTACCCCCGATAACATCTCCATCACTACCAGTATCACCACCACTACCAGTATCATCACCAGTGCCTGTGTTATCTCCATCACCACCTGCTAGTCCTATTCATCCGTTGGGCTATCGAGCTGCTGTGATCTGGCTGAGAGCCGAGGCCGCATCTACTTCCCATTCACTACCATTACCACCACCCATTATACTCTCCCACACCAGACCAACTGCATCATCATCAGGGACACCACCCTTGCATTTACTCTCTACTGACCGTAGAGAGGACAGACCCGAGGTTACCTTACTGCCTCGAAAGAGGTTAGGTATCGCTCTTGGTCCTGCATACGAGGTCGGAGATAGCTCGTCTGCTGCTACTGCTAGACCGGCCGGAGGTCTTAGGGCAGACTATGGTTTTGTTGCCACCATGGATAGGGAGATCAGGCGTGATCTAGAGAGAGATGTTGGATATGGGATCACTGACTCTTGGGATGAGATAGTTGAGGCCATGCAGGGGACACTAGTAGTTACCGATGTGGTAGAGCTTAGCCAGAGGATGACAGAGTTTGAGACTAGGGTTAGGCGGGACACAGACGAGGTTTATACGAGGTTGGATGATGAGCAGTCTGGGAGACAGCTATTGGCTGGTCGGCTTAACATGTTGTTTAGGGATATGCGTGCACATGCACGTACTGCTAGACCCATAGAGAATGAGGCTAGGATGTCTAGAGAGGCTTGGGGAAGATTTATGGATACGAGTGATCTTGCGCGTGCAAACGTTATGTCGCTACGTACCACAATGTTAGCTCAGCAGTCACAGATTAGAGAGTTACAGTCAGCAGACCGTAGGATACAGACGGTGATTATAGAGATGCTGGCGGCAGATCACAGGAGACAGAAGTAGCTCACAAAGGCACTGAAGTTGATAAAGAGACTTCAGACTCAGATGACAGAGTTCGAGAGACAGCAGGGACCCGCCAAAGGTCCTGCATAGCCAGAGCTACCAGGGGAGGCTGGTAGCAGTTCCTAGATTCTGTTATGGCTAGTTATTTTGTATAGCCTACTAAGTATTACGAGTTAAATCCCGGCTAGTATGGCTTTAGGTTGTATATATTCTTTTATCTTGTAACCTAATTGTTGTGATCATTTTGTATCTGAACCAATCATGTATGTTTTCCAATTATATATGGAATGGTGGTATTATGTCATGTCTGTAATCGAATTTGTTATGAATGAATGTCGATTTGGTTATAACTTTGTTGATTACAATTCAGTTGTATATTTCACTGTGTAATGTGATCTCATTTTACTTATTGGGTATATGTCATGTCATGGTTATGATTTTATGAAATCTAACGGGTATTATATTTTCTTGTGATTGAAGAAAATGGCACCAAAAAGAGCCACGAGGTCAAACATGGTCTTTTGTGGATTTATACAATTGTACCTAATACTCAAAAATTACAAAAATATATCATGTATATACATATATAGCCGGATATAGGTGGATTTATACAAAGAAATATCACAAAAATTCACCACATGGTCTTTTGTACATCTATACACATGAAATCAAGCCATACTTCCCATACTTTTGACCAATGGCTCCCTAAAAACCCTCATCATGTCTCTAGACTTTCTTACAAGTTGGTTTGACTACCATATGACTTATATAACTCTTACAACTAGAAAGAGAAACACTTACACTTCATTTTACTTAGTAAAATTTCACACAACTCTCTCTTTCTCTCTTGCATAAGCCACGGCATCAAACACCCTCTTTATAAAATCCATAGCTTGATTTTCTAAGACCATACATACATTCACACATCATTCCTATGATAACCTAAGGTGTTTTGAAGGGTAGGTTAAAGGTTTACAAGTATTGAAGCAAGAAAAGCAAGATTAGGGTTTCTAATTGGAATTAGGGTTTTCAAGTTGTGCAAGCTTTGGTTTATCATCTAAACTAGGGTTTATATATTGTGGTTCATCATATTACATCATATTAAAGTCATCTAAAACCCTTTATGTCTTTACATTTATCATTTTATGTCTATATATGTTATATTTAGCAAAATCACCATTTAGGACTTTTAAACATGTAAAAAGAGTTTTTACTTGTGATCATCATTTTGTACACTTTTTCATATGTTACGTGATTGGTAATATCATGATATAATGGGATTATAAGTATAGGAACATGTTTGTTAAAGAAAAGTGTATGTATAAACTAGTAATTAAAGTATACTTATGAAAGTTCCTATATAAATAAGTGTGTACACAAATGGATCTTGTGATTTCTTGAACATTTTTGGACAATTATGGACCTATGGACACTATTATATGTAAAACATATGATATAAAGACTTGTGAAGGAATCGTGGTATTTTAATTAGTTGGAAAATATGTAAAACAAAAGTATATAATTAATTATATAAAAGCTATAAAAAGGGCTGTTTGGTTTCGAATTTCAAACAGTAGGTTTTACATTTTATAAAGATATTACACCTCATGACGATTCAAAAAATGTAAGAAACTCGAAAAACGGATTAATAACGAAAAAGATACGTAGTTTACGAGTTTTATGATAATAGCCGGAGTTATAAAAGAATTTTTATAAAAACTTGATATAAAAATTCTACAAACAGAAGGTTTGATATTTTTATTAAATCACACATATTTTTAGTATTCCAAAACAATAAGAAACGTAATTTTTCAATTAAAAACGAAGAAGTTATGAATTACGCGAGTTTATATATTTAAATGTATAAAAATACTTTCATAAAACTATTTTTATAAAAGTTACTGTTCATATCAGGAACATTTGTTTTTGTAAACCTCATAAATAAATATAACTTTCAATTACAAGATCGTGCTCGAAAGAATTACTAAAAACGGAGCTAAAACGAAAAAAATACGGCGTTTACGATAATTAAAGTTTATAAAAGTAATTTTATAAACTATGAACAGTAAAATTTACTATTCATCAGCAGACCCAAATGTATAAAATGTGATAATTTTGATACACCTTTCAATTACAAAGACGTGCTCGAAGGAATCGCTAAAATCGGGTTTAAAACGAATAAGTTATTACATTTACGGGTTTTACGACAACTAAAACTATAAAAATAACTTTATAACTGGTGTGAACAGTAAAAAGTACTGTTCACCAGAGGACATGAAATACAAAAATTTCATAATTTGATACGTCGTCTTAATACGAAGACGTGGACGTAAGAAACGCGAGAAACGGGTTTAAAACGGGAAAGTTATGCTAGTTTTACTAAAGCGTTAATTATAAACGTTTTACCTTATAACCATGATTTCTAAATTACAAATAGATGGTGATTGAGCTATATAGAATTATACATGGTAGTAGGTTACCCAATGTGATTAGTACTTATACGACCTATATTGGATTAGGTTGCACTCGATCATTACCGTGACGCATTTTCTGTGATACCCTTGATATTCGCTCACTCAAGGTGAGTTCATAGCCCCACGTTTTACATGATTTGTTCTATAAGTTTTTGGGGTGATAAATGTGGAAAACTAGAAGGAGGGTTGAATAGTTTACCGCTTTTTAATTTAAGGTTTATGTTGGTTTGTAAAACTTAGATTAGTTGAGCCCATTATCATGAACTGTCAGTTACTGGATTGTGAGCGCGAATGTTATGAATAGATCTATTGGGATTGACATCCCCGTTCGGGTGATTAGCTATCACTGGGTAAACGAACGTATACCATGTCGAACATAGGATGTTGCGGGTTAGAACATCATCACGGGCAATGTAGGCCATTTATATGGTATTCATTTATGTCGAGCTTCAGTGTCATGAGCTTAGGGCAACGTAATTACATTTATATGATGTCTGCATCTGTTGCATTTTCATACACTTGGGAAATCTTGTGGTCCTACAATATACGATTTATCAAACCTATGAATTCACCAACATTATTGTTGACGTTTTAAAGCAATGTTTTTCAGGAGGTCAATAAGCACGAGGTGCAAGGGATACATTAGTGGTTTTGATTTGGATATCATGCATTAAAGATTTTGTCGCATTACATTTTGTATATCTGTTATAGGCTTGAAATCTTTGTAATTTGAATAAGTGAAGCTTCGAGCTTTTGTAACAAATACTTTGTTAAATCCAATGTATCGGTTTTAAACGACTTTTTGGTCGTTCTATATATATCTTGTGTTATTGATCTATGAAGTAACACGCCCCGGACCCTTATTCCGCTGCGACCCAATTTGGGGGTGTTACACTCATCATAACTCATATCCTCCAACAAATACAACATATAATCCATCAACAAATCTCAAACAAAACTTACTTTAAGCCAAAGCAAAGAAACTCTTGCAAAAGGCGAAGAAGAACATAAGGAATATTAACTTTAAGAAGGCAGTTGCTCAAAAATTTAAAGAATATAATCAAAATCTAGAAGCTCTTACGTCTATCAATGTCTTTGAAGTAATTGAAAAGGATGTCCATGCAAAAGTTCTGACAAAAATGAAGAAGCTTCTACCTACTCATGTCCCGAAAGTTGTTGCTGACTATGTTAAGCCTTGGCTTAACAACTCCGGGCGCAATGTCATAAGAAACAACCAAATCAGTCTATTCACCAAACCATCCACCTCCACTAACGATCTCTTATAAATGGATCTAAAACTAAGTCTGCTGAACAGAATTCACTTGAACAAGTCAAATAAGACTCACTCTACTCATCAGAAGCTTTATGACACTCATTATGATTCCATAATTCTCGATCAAGAAGCACTTGATGCTCAAGATGCAGAGCCATCCTTTCATAAAAGGACTCACGATGATCAGGACCCTTCTAATGATCATGAGGGGGAGAACAGAAAGAAAAGAAGAAAGGATGTTGGTGGATCCTCTTCTAGATCATCAAGAAAAGATAAAGCTCCCATGGCACCAGCACCAGAAGACACTCCTGCTGATCAACTCCAAGACCAAGAAGATGTTTATATGCAGAATCATCCTAATCTAGGATGGTTTACTTAGAAGTCAGGGTCAGGAAATTCTAAGAGGAGAACAACTTGGTTTGATTTGATGTTGAAATCAGATATTAACAAAAATGAAGACCACATTCTTGGACCATCCACTATGGCTATAGCAAAGAAGCTTAAAGAACTCATCCAGAAAGACAAGATCATAATAATAGATCTTAAAGGTGCAGGATTAGAAAAGCTAAAGCAGTAGTACAAAAATGATGTGGAACTTAATTATCATGTTGATCAACTCAAAGCAGTTGTGTTAACTGAAGCTTAGTGGAATAGCGATGAAGGTGATGTGTCCAAGCAAAGATCATTTGAAAGACATATGTCAAAGAGCACAAAACTTCATCTCAGCTTTTATAATAATGACTTCTATTACTTGGTATGCCTTAGCACTGAAGAGAAGTATGCTACATCTCTCACTAAGCACTATGCTGCAAGGTATCACATCCAAGGTATTAAAGATATGATCCCTGATAGATGGAGTAAAAAGGTTCACCTTTATTATATCAAAGCCCTAAATGTAATTCATCAATGTAAAGATATAAGACAAGACTTCTTCAAGGCAGAGATTAATAACAAGTCACCAGACAAAGTTTACTCTAACAAGAGAATCATATCAGTTATAAGGGTTGTAGTAAAAAGGGAATGGGGTTGTGGATTCTTCTCATCAATTGTAGTCAGGAGATCAGATCAAAAGGAGTATACTTTCAGCTATGCAGATCTACACAGACTCAACCTAAATGATATAGAAGACATGTACCTGCTCAAAGTCCAAGACAAGCTGCACCATCTCTAGTCTGAATTCAAGAAAGACTTTAACAATGCACTTCTCCTCTTTATTCGAAGAACTGTAATCCAGAACAGAGTTGAAGATTTGCAGTTAGAAGTAGAGAGCTATCAAAGAACCCTCAACCTGACCAAGCTTAAGTTTTACTTTGAAGGGATCAATAACAAGATACCATACACAATGTCTAGAACAAAGAAAGGGTGGTGTATCTCAATCAGCACAACCGTTAATCTCTAATGAAGCTTAATGAAGTTAAGAAATTTGGTGATGGTACTCTGATAAAGATTCAAGAAAATCTTATTGACATGGTGAACAAAAATGAGCTAGGGCGTGGTAACAAAAGGTTGAAAGGACGAGACTGGAATGACAATGACATCAAAACATCTAGAGAAATATTAGACAAGATTGATCAGACATTAAGCACAGGGAGCAGCTCAGAAGGTTTGAAAATATATTGGTGGACATCTCAAGACTATTGATCCTCATTCTTTTGTAAGACCATAGTAACCACCCCTTAGAGGGAGATTGTTAGGAATATAATAAAGTGTTGGTTACTCGGTCATCTATCTAGTTATCATAGTCTAGGGATTAGTAGAATAAAAATATGCAAGGACTTGTATGCAATTTATATAAAATCCCCTTTCCTCTTTAGTCCATCCCTTCTACCTATATAGAGGGCTAAGGGTAAGAAAAGAGGTGGTGATTTCCCTTCTTTCTTAATCTAATCTTTCTTTCTTTCTTCCTCCCCCTCATCTCCTCTCATCACATTACCTATATCTCTCTCTCTAAATATATATTAGTCTAATGTATGTTTATGATATCTAACAACATGTAACCATGACTAATTACTTGCATACTTGACCAAATTTGACCTAAAACAACTAGCCATGGTTAAACAATTCTTGCATTTAGCTTACAAAAATTGGTGCACTCTTCTCTTATGACCTCTACATCATACGGACCACACTAGTTATGTGTGTGTCTTGACTAGTCAACTTTTACATATCGTAAAACCCTAAAAACCTCCTATAAATACAACTTATTCTCAACATTAGGGTTCACTTCTCTCATAACATAACACAAAAACTTCACAAATCTCTCTTCTCTTCCTTTCTTGGCTCACGGCTCAAACAAGCCTCCTAGGGCTTCCATTTCTTAAATTTTGCAAGCTCATTGTTCAAGGTGAATTCAAGGTTTGGGTTCAAGATTCAAGTTATGGTTTGGTTTATCTTGGGTTATTATACAAGATCTTGTGTTTATTTCTTAGATCTAGGGTTCCAACCATGTGTCTTCCATTTGTAAGCATTCTTGTTTCATCTTCTTGAACCTTTGTTATTTCTTAAGTTATTTATGTATCTTCTCTTTAAAACAATATCACCCATATGTTTGTGACACATTTTTATGAAATAAATAAGTGGGTTTTGATGATGGAAGTATTTTATTTTTGTTCTTGCACTTATTACTATTGTTATTGTGAATTTAGGTTTAGATTAGTGACTAAGTATTTTGTTAATGGTATTAGTGAGTTTGTAACAAATTGGTGGATGGGTTAAGTTAGTTTTGGGTGTTGTTGATGTTGTGGATGATTTTTTAATAGAGTTTTGGTAAAAACGTATTCTGTATGAAATTTATACCAGGCATAATGGGTCATTAAATTATTATGAGAAACTAAAACCATAAAAATTTGTTAGTATATCTTAATACATTCGCATGGATATAAAGAACGTAAAAATCAGACTTAAAACGAGTGAGATATGGCCTTTTGAAGTTTGGCGAAACACTAGTATTTTTCCTAGCTCAAAAACTGTTTCAGACACATTCTGTCCAGATTTTAAATTTGTGTTTTGACCCATTTCGGGTCCAAGTCGGGAAAAATTTATCAGATAAAACTTGTAGAACATTATTTTTCCTTGAAACGTAGCTTTCGGTCGACCCGTGGATCCTTATAACGAAGAAGATATGCCCTATCAAAGTCGGACTAAATCTGGGAATTTTTTTATAAAAATATACTAGTAAAAGTGAGATGTTAGGATTTTAAAATGAGGTTTTCGGGCGTCTTCGAGTCCGTAATGGGCTATAAAACTCTTAACGAATATTGTAGTAACACTTATATATTATTTATATGCGTCAAAAACTTTCTAAAACGTTATTAGGTAAGCGTTAGAGGGTTTATAAACGTTGATAACTTATAAATGGTCGTAATATATATATATGCGGATAAAATGGCGAACTTAACATAAACGTTGTTTTGACTTATAAAACTAAACACAAATATGTGCGGGTGATATTAACTATCAAAAGTTGCATATGCATCGTTTTACTATTATTGGCTTGCATCTAAGACGCATCATAATTTAGGTCGAGTTTAAGACTTTCGTGTACGTTCTACTTTCGTAGATGACTCTAGTTTCATCACTTTGCTTAAGGTGAGTTTATAGCTCCACTTTTTACTCATATTTGCATTTACTTTATAAATCTCGGGGTGAGAAACATTACTCGTTTTTTATTTTGGACGCAAGTACTTTTTTTACATGTTTACGGATTTGCCTAAGTACCGATAACTCACTATTGCCCACTATCATGAATCGTTAATTACATGTTGTAAACACGAGTGCTATAAATAGATCTATTGGGTTTAATATCCCCCATTCGGGTTTCGTGATTCTTACTTGACCGACTGGCTGGTCAAACGGACGTATATCATGTCAGATATCTAGGTGGTCTTGAGTTAGATACCTATTTGGGCAAGCTTTACTCAGCATTTAATTGCTACATACTTTGTTTAGCTTCGGTGTCATGAGCTTAGTGCAATCGTAAATACTTTTTGTGATATTGTATGTGTTACAATAGTCATACATTTATAAATCTTGTGGTCCATACTTAATGCTTTACTTAAACCTATGAACTCACCAACATTATTGTTGACGTTTTTAAGCATGTTTTCTCAGGTGCTTAACTCTTTGGGACACTTTGAAGTACTATGTGGAGTCTTCATGCATGTGGCATCATTTTCATGGAATATCTATCTTAAATACCCTTTGTCATTTAAAATTTATTTTATGCTTCCACAATGACTTTAAATATTATGAAATATTCTAAGACTTTATTTATTTAATCTAATGAAATGAGGTCTTATTTTTAAAATGTACATATAGTGGTTGTTCTCTTGTACTTTGTGCTTGAGTATTTATGATGTCACGCCCCCGGTTACCGATTCCGCTGCGACACATTTTGCAACACCCCGATAATTTACATAGCAGCGAAAGCTAAATTGGGGGTATTACTTCATGAATCAACAGTCATAGACATAGAAAACGACTCAAAAGAGACATTTTGGAAAATTTAGTTATCATTCAATAACATATCAGAGTTTTACAAAAGGAGGTCCAAAAATACATTTAAAACATAAAGGTTGAAAGATAACAAGTTTGGACGTCTTCAAGTCCATGCCACTCCGTGCATTAGATTTGCTTAGTTACCTGAGATAAACATGCTTAAAAGGATCAACACAAAGGTTGAGTGAAATTCACAGGTTTACAATATAATGGTTGAATACAAGTTTATGTAAAAGGTAATAATTGCAACGAATACAATTATCATAGAAAACAATATTATTGCACTAAGCTCATGACACCAACACGTTAACATGGAAATCATATCAATGACATTATTAAGGACAAATGTCCTCTTGGAAAGGTAACTTGCCAAAGTTAGCCATTATTCTCAAATATAGTGCGCTTGGTTACATCATGTACAGGTAAACACAAACATGATTCGTCAATCCTAATAGATCTATCCACAATATTCGCGTTCACACACAAGTGATTAATGGTTCATGATGTAAACATATTGACAGTAAAGGTAACTTAGGCAATAACATATCAGGATAGCATACAGTTGGAAAACACTTATATTCATGGTTTATAACATGTATCTCCTCACGGGGTTTGGAAAACATATAAAGGTGAGACTATGAACTCACCTTAATAGGGAAATCTAATTGACGTCAAAAGTGAATCAAATGGAAATAAACGGCTTCGTCACGCAACCTGGGGTAATATGTCAAGTCTTAGTTTTTATATTACAAAACTTTATTTCATAAAGTTTAACGTAAATACTAATTTGGTTTATTAACTTGTGAAAATATCGTATCACTGTTCGGGCTATCATAATCCAGAGGTCATGTAGTAAACGTTTAAGGAGCTAGGACACTTTAAATCGTAAATCCAGCAACTCGTCAAAACGTCTACCCAAATGAAATCCCCTCACATGAAATTCCCTAGTAACGTGATACGTTATAGTTTAAATGATAAGATTTTATCTTTTTAAGTTTCTTCAAAAGCTAGTGGATGATAAATTATGTTAAATATATAACATAATTATTTTTATATGTTTCGATCGATGAATGAAACGATAAATGTGTCGGGTTTTAATAAAATCGAGTCTTATAATGTTTAAATATATTTTTATAATTAAATATAAAAATATTACATTTTATACCCTTAAAAATTCGAAAATGGCAATATATACCCTTGGTATATATTAATTTACAATTTAAAACCTTTATATATAATTTTTAAAAGATTTACCCCTTAACTTTAGAATTTGGCAAAACAGCCCCTTATAGATTAATTTTTTGGATATTTACATTTTTGGCCCGAAAGATTAAATAGTTTCAAAGTTACAATATATACCCGTAAAGAACAATTCGATTTGCATTTTGAGTCCAAATTCATTATACTTTATATTTTTAATCTCAAAATCAATTTGCAGCATAAAGCTTATCATAAAAAGCTAAAATAAGTTGGTTTTATAAGCTTAAAGCTTTTGAAATAAGCTTACGAGCTCAAAATCTCAAAATGGGTGCGTTTGGTTTTGAAATTTTAACCCGATGGGTTCTAGCTTTTAGGGTTTGATTCTAAGCTTATTAAAATGATAAAGGAGCTTATGCTAATAGCTTATAAGACCAGCTTATAGCTTATAGCTTATAGGGTTTACGAAAAAGGGTTTTTAGGGTTTTTAAGGGTGCGTTTGTTTTAGGAAAAACAAACGTGTAGGTTTAGGGTTTAAAGGATTATTCTATGTGATCATGAAAGTACATAAGAGCTTATTAGGATTAGAGTAAGCTTATACTAGCTTATTTATAGGGTTTGAATAGATTAGGGTTTCAAAATGGGATATTTAGGGCTCAGTTAGGTTTAAAGGTTCCAAAAGAGTTTTAGCTTGATCAAATGATTAAAACAAGGTATACATATGATCTAAAATGTGACAAGAGCTTATAGAACAAATTGTAAGACTTACTAGAGCTTAAATGGTTCAAAAATGGTTGATATGGTTCAAAAACTTAGAGATGAATCAAGAACCTGTTGTTCTTCCTTAAACCTTGGCTTCTACTTGCTTAAACCTTTTTTTCTCTTCTAGGCCTTGACTAGGTCATCATTTGAGGTAGTATTTAGTTTAGATGGTGAGTTAGGAAGGTATGCATGTATGCGTGTATATATAGGGTCCGAAACTTAGAGTGGTGGCCAAGTTGGGAAGAAGTGGTGGCCAAGGTTGTAGCTAGTGACTATTAGAAGCTAGTATGTAGCTTGGAGAGGTGTTAGGAGGTGGAGAGGGCTCGGCTAACCAAGGAGGTGACGAGTTGGTTTTGCTTGGGGTGCAAGTAGACAAGGTGGTGAAAAGGAGGTAAAGGATGCTAGCAAGGTGGTGACAAGGTGGTGGTGAGGTGGCGGCATAGTGGTGAAAGGGTGGTTGTTTGGTTTAGACTTGGTTCGAAACTAGTTTAGAGGTATCGGGTTGTTTAGGGTTTTCGGGTTAGGTTTTTAGTTTGGGACGAGCTAGGGTAGTATCGGAGGGAAAATGTAGTTCATTTGTGGTTCTTAAGAAGCTTGTAACTCGTGCTAGAATGGTGGTACAAAATGCCTATAGATTTTGGAAGGAAATTGGTTAAGTTTGAATTCCATGCATTATCGGGTTGTACATTGGGCTTTAAAGAGTTGTACTAGGGTTTTGGAGGGAAAAGGTATTCGAATTACATGCATTGGTAACTTGTATACATGCCTTATTAGTTTGTACATTTGTTTTGTTTGGAAACATTACATGTAATTGGGGTTTTGATATAAACGTTAACGTATAAAGTCCGATTTGTAATAAACGTTATGAATAGTATGTTAAATAGATAACGTATAAGGTAAAAATGAATTTTAGAACATATTACTTAACATATTATAACGTTCACTTGATATAAACATTGATGGAATTGGCATTGGTAGTTGCGTGAGCTCGTTTACTTTGGAAATGTAAGTTACGTTACATAATGATGGAATAAAACAAAAATATTTCCGTGAAAATGGTTCTATTAAATATAATAGATGGATAATTACATTGAGGAAAATTGTGGGTTGTTATAGTCTCCCAACCTTAAAGAAATCTCATCCCGAGATTTCGTTGGATGTTGGAGTGATGTTTGGACATAGATGTGGATACTTGGCACGAATTTGATCTTCACGTTCCCATGTAAATTCTGGTCCTCTTTTAGAGTTCCATATTACTTTGACTATAGGGATACGACTTTGTCTTAGTTGCTTGAATTCTCAATCCATAATCTCTATTGGTTCTTCCACAAAGTTAAGTTTGTCATCAAGTCAAAGTTCTTTCATTGGGATGACGAGGGATTCGTCGGATAGGCATTTCTTTAGATTAGAAACGTAGAAGGTATTGTGGACATTACTGAGTTCTTCAGGAAGCTCAAGTGTGTATGCCACTGGGCCGACCCTTTTAAGGATCTTAAATGGTCCAATGTACCGGGGGTTAATCTTTCCTCGCTTTTCGAATCGGATGACACCTTTCCGAGGTGACACTTTTAACATAACACGATCTCCAACTTAGAATTCCAAAGGCTTTCACCTTATATTGGCATAACTCCTTTGTCGATCTCTTGCAGCTTGCAAGCGTTTTCGAATATGCACTATCTTTTTGGTGGTTTCATGGATTATCTCTGGTCCCATAAGTTGAACATCTCCAACTTCGGCCCAGCAGACAGGTGATCGACACTTTCGACCATAAAGTGCCTCGAATGGTGCTGCCTTAATACTGGCATGGTAACTGTTATTGTAAGAAAATTCTACCAGTGGTAAGTATCTCTCCCATCCTTTTCCAAAATCTATAACACAGACTCGAAGCATATCTTTAAGTGTTTGGATGGTTCTTTCACTTTGTCCATCAGTCTGGGGGTGATATGTCGTACTCATGTCTAATTGAGTACCCAAAGCACTCTGCATTGACTGCCAGAATCTAGATGTGAAATGACTGTCACGATCCGATATGATGGATATCGACACTCCATGCCGTAAAATTATTTCCTTTATATACAACCTTGTAAGGGTTTCCATACTATCTGTTGCTCTGGTGGGGATGAAATGTGCTGATTTGGTAAGGCGGTCTATAATAAC
>BQNB010068665.1:0-33766 GCA_026074375.1 Tanacetum coccineum | reverse complement strand
AGAGTTTTTTGATTTTTTGATTTTGTATTTTCTTTTTGAAATTTTATATTTTTGTATTTGTTTTTATAGGTTTTATATTTTTTGTATTTTTCTTTTTTCAAAAAATATGTACATGTCGATGTTTGATGAATATATCAAGCAGATTCATTTGCCAGAACCTCCAGTTCTGCTGGAGTCAAACATCTCATACCAATTCGCCTGACGAGATACTGAAACCTTTCTTCGGGAAGGGCTTTAGTAAACATGTCAGCTAATTGGTATTCAGTTCTGACAAAGTACAATTCCATTATACCATGTTCAACCTGTTCCTTGATAAAGTGGTAGCGGACATTGATATGCTTGGTACAGGAATGCTGCACAGGGTTACATGAGATTGCTATGGCTGATTGCGAGTTACAGTACAATGGTATTTTGTTTTAGTTGAAGCCATAATCCTTAAGTTGTGTCCTCATCCACATTACTTGAGCACAACTTGCGGATAATGCCATGTACTGTGCTTCTGCTGAAGACATTTTCGTGCAGTCCTGTTTCTTTGATATCCAACTGACTAGCTTTTCACCTAGGAACAATATTCCACAAGAAGGGCTTTTGCGAGTATCAATGCATCCGACATGATCAACATATGAAAATGTGGTTAGTTCAAAACCAGAATCCTTTGATACCAGAGTCCCATATTAAGGGTTCACTTTAAGTATCAAAAGGTCCTTTTAACCTATTTGATATTTTTTCTTAAGTCGGATCGAGCTTGATAATGTACACAATAACATACTGCTTACACTATGTCTGGTCTACTAGATGTCAAATACATGAGTGACCCGATTTTACTACGATAGTATGTTTGGTCTGCATGTTTTTCACTTAAGTCCGCATCTATTTTAGGTTTTGTAGCCATTGTTGTACCAACGCTATCACATATTTTCATACTATGTTTTTTAAGAATCTCTAAAGCGTACTTGGCCTGATTGATAAAGATACGTATTGGTGATTGGTGGATCTGTAGTCCTAAAAAGAGTCTCATTTCCCCTATTAAGGACATCTCAAATCTATTGTGCATTAATTTTTCAAATCGTTTAGAAAATTTAGGGTTAGTAGACCAAAAAATAATGATCGACATAAATTTACACAAGTAGAATGTCCTCCTCGTATCTTATCATGAATAAAGTCGGGTCAATTATACCTTTAGTAAAGCCTTTGGACATCAAGAAATTTGAGAGTTCATCATACCATGATCTTAGAGCTTGTTTCAATCCATATTGAGCTTTCCTTAGACGATAGACTTTTTCTTGATGATCAGGATCAACGAAGCCATCGGGTTGTGCAACATGAACCTCCTCCTTCAGTGGACCATTAAGAAATGTCGTTGTCACGTCCATCTGATAAATTAGAAAAGACTTGTGTACAACATAGGCGACGAAAATCCAAATAGCTTCCAAGTGAGCAACTAGAGCAAATGATTCTTTGAAATCAATACCATTTTCCTGAGCATATCCCTTAGCCACAAGTCGTGCCTTATTGCGAATTACAGTCTGATCTCCATCCTTCTTGTTTTTCCATAACCACTTTAGCTTGATTATAGTCATGCCCAAGGGTTTGTCATACGAGTTCACAAATACATGTAGTACTATCAACTGAAAGCTTTTCACTACATTTGCTTCTATCCATGCAGAATCAGCCATTGCCCGGATCCTTAAAATTTTTTCGGTCAAGCATACTCCACGGTGACGCGAACATACATATTTCAAGATCTGTTGCAAGTTGTCGGACTTGTTTGCACAGACTTGGGTGGATTCTACTAAATTGAGTTTAAAAGGGTGATCTTTTGTCCATCGGTTTCAGATTGAGAGGTTAGTAAATGTATGCATATTTAATTATCAACGTGGTTGTGAAGAGGGAAGACTTAGCACGTTTATGTAACCGGATGTACAGAATGGGTTTTACAAATCATATGGTTGAAATGTGCATCTTTGCTTGATATACGTTGTTTTCTCATGCATGAAAGTTATAGTTGAGTTGTTGGGTTTGTGTAGTTGAATATTCGTTGTAGGTGGTGTGTCTTGTTGTTTAGAATTGTCGGTGGGAGAAGAAGACTTGTTGACACTTGAAGTACCTGCAGTGAAAAATTTATCGTACAAAGGACCGAATAGAAGATCCAACTCTTGTTGTGACAGAGTTGTTGTATCTGCTGAAGGAGAAACATTTTGTAGTTGTGGTGCAGGGCCAGAGTTGTCATAGTCTGACCTTGTTTGTCGTTAGAGAACGAGACCTGAAGTGTTATTATCAACAAACGTCTCAAACATCTCTTTGATCTCATCAAATCTGAGATGTATGGATTCAACTATCAATCGTTTTCTCTTTGTTGAAAAATCTATACCCTTAGAATGATTGGTGTATCCATACTCAGAATGCATGGATCCCCTTTTCTTTTATCTTGTTAAGATTTCACAGCATCTCTGTTAAGTAAGCAGTTTAACCACAGATGTGAAGGATCGAATGAAGGTTTCCTATCATCGATTACATGGTATGCAGTCATTACATTGTGATGGGATATGATTGATCTATTTTGAGGTATAACATTTGTTGCAATTGCTTTCTTCTTCCCAAAGAAATAACAGTGAAGGTTAGAAGCTGAGCCAGCATCGTTGCAGGCAGCCTCCAAACGTAGAGTAAGATTCACAGACAAATGCTATTTTGTTCCGGTGTTCAAGGGGTAGAGGTTGATGCTCCAATTACATCTTCTCTTTGAAAAATGCAATTGAGTATCTTGTTTAAGAACCTCGTGCCTCTGTCCGCTTCGAGGACAAAAATTACCGAGGCTTGTAAGATTTGTTGAATCATCTTGAGGAATATATTTTAGAACTTCTGTGTTTTCATCCATGGATCTTAGAATACAGTCCAAGTATAACTGGAGTAAGCATCTACAATCCAAATGTATTTCTTCCATTATGCTAGCATAAGCAACCCGCATTGGACCACATAAACTCCATAGAAGCCAATTTAGCCGTCCTTAATCAAAACTTGGAACAGCTTTGTCTTGAATGAGATTCTTTTTGCTTTACCCAGCTTCACAAGAGAGAACATAGTTGATTCGTTGACATATTTCAACTTCGGTAAACCTAAACACATATCCTTTCTTTAGAAAGCAAGTTGATTGTAGTCCGAGAGTTAAGATGAGAAAGTCTTCAAATGTAATAACGCATGCTGAGTTGGTGAGGCTAAGCATGAAACAACAGAGTTAAGAAGTAGTTTCTGAAGGGAAATTATTTTGAGCATCAGATCCACTATTAACAGTGATATGTCTTTCCAATTGAAGATCTCTAACAAAACAAGTAGATTTTCCAAAAAACAACCTCTAAAACCGTACACAAAAATGACCAACCGAGAAGAGATTCTGATTGAAGCATTCGACGTAATAAACCCCCTCTGATCGTGATATTTCTTAAACGCAAATCTCCTAACCAATAATAAGTAGCAAATTGACCAATACAAAACGACAACGGAACAACATGATATTTTCAACAACATTGCACAGCAGCTTTAGATTGCCTCGTCATATTGCTTCTGTTGCATCCAGAGTCAACAGGGTGAAGTAGGATGAGTTAAACAATCACAAATAGAATTAGAGAGGATGATGGAGACATTTACTAAATTAGATCCTAAAAAGAATTTTATGAGTTTTATAAATGATGTAGTTAGTCCTGATATAGAATTATCTAAGATGCAAGCTCTAACTACTCAGTTTCACATTTTAAATTCTATCTTTAGGGTAACCTATTTGTGGTTTTTAGTGTCGTTAGGCACGCCATGGGGTGTATACTGCGATTTATGGGACTGATGTAGTTGTGAATAGCTAGGGGATCGCGACCAGTGAACCGCGAGCCTATAGCAGACTTTCGGGGTATCATAAAGCATATCTGACAGAGTGATGCTACGGGTCCTTTCTAGTTGCCGTAGCGTAGACTTCTATAGTGTAGTGGATCCACATAGGTGCAATACAGGGAGAGTCGCGCAGTGAGAGTAGGAGGTTATGTTATGTTGAGGTTCCTTATGGGAGATATAGGGCGCGTTCACAAGTACAGCGTACTTGCTTTATCTCATCTCGTTCTGAGCTCACTACTGAATCAGGCGCTACATTAGGATTTTTTAGTTCTACATTCACTCATTCAAAGTTTAGTATACGCCGCAAGGCATGCCACGACAAGACTGAAGCTACTCACAACATTTCCACAGTGAGGCACATATGCATAAATCATCCTTGAGGAAGTTCCTTATATAAATAGGTCATGTACATCCAGTTAGAAAGAGGCCTTTGTTTTATTAGAAGCGAGACTAGAAAATCATATGGTGATCTCCTTATGACTTCAGCCTCTTTCTATACACCTTCTACTTATCATCATCATTGAGTAGTAATTCACACGCGCTGATGAGATCACAGCCTTCACATGCGAGGTCATTTGAGTGAGCGACCTAGCGGAGGCTAGGGAATCAGGCGAAGGACTACACACTTAGCACGACTCTACTATATGAGGCAACTTGTAGCGTGCGCAGGGGGTGCACATATGTGTGCGTATCAGAGGGTGCTGGAAGATATGATTTACTGTTCACGAGAGCCTGTAGTGAAGTCGATGACGTTCATCCGTAGATAATGGAGTGGTCTCTATAGAGTTGAGATTGTTGGACTAGTGTCGGAATTTAGATACCATGTCCATAGAGGTAACATGCACTTATACACGTATGGATCTAGCTTGATCACATGCTTGACCTATATCTATCTTCTTGTAGATAAAATCATGAGTATACTATGATCTAGAGTGTCTTAGGGAGAAAAGGCTCACTATTGACACGAGAGAGCGAGAGAATGTGCGCGCGCGTCACACTCGGTCTTTGAAATAAACCTTTGCACTTCCTCTCAAGAGAGACTGAAGAGCAGGAGAGCGCACGCGGGTGGGTGAGGTGGAACGCGTACCAGCGATATCGATAAGTTATGTAGTTTTGGTAAACTACACTAAACGTCAGTGATGATTGAAGTGTGAGTGTGTATCGTGGATTACACGGCACGGATGGACGTGATAGATATTGATCACATAACACTTAGTTAGTACCCTCACAGAATTTATCCCTGTTGAGAGAGGCACGTCGATGTGTCTATACTTTGGTCACATATACACACACACACACACATAGAGTATGCACAAGAGTTCTTATCTCTCTCACGTGCAGTGTCCTAGATTGTGGACTTCACACACAGGAGATCTATATATAAATTGGTAGCGCACAAAGTATCAACTCTGTATAGCTTTTATAAAAATAGCGCGATATGACACAGGTGCGTGTTTTCACGCGTTATAGTAAGATCTCTTGTTGAGCCTCATATAGTATTTTGGTGTTGTGTTTTATTATTATTTTTTATGGGAGAGGCAATATACAAGGTTTCTCTCTACACATTGTTATTATATCTATATTACAATGTTTTAAATGGGGAGAGAGTGTCAACGTTCATATGAGAAAGTTCTATACGGGGGGGGTATGTGTTAGACTTCTAACTACTTAGTTCCAAAGGGACTCAGTCTATGAGACTACACAGCACTCATTATGAGAAATCTACATTGTCCATTGTCTAAACTGAAGCGCGGTAGAGATATAACAGGGTATGGCTCAGGGTATATCATTGCATGCGTAGTGTGCACAAATCACAGTCTCACTAATCTGTCACACTATATCCAGGCAACTATATTAAATGCTGATATACACGAGATCTCTCTAGTCGTCACAAGCATCTTAGACTTTCTTTAGAGTGACAACAGCTCTCAGTCAGCAGAACTAAGAGGAACTACTTCACAGCGTGGAGCGCGATGCATTTATATAGAGCAACTAGATATTGCTGAAAGCTACGTGTCATTTACATGATGCGTTCACTCTCTATACATCAAATCCTCCATTCTAAACTATATATTACGGAATATATGATGAGTTGGTAGCTATTCTTCTATCTCTAATAATATATCTATCGAGTTATGAGGAGAGTTAGTTGACATATAGGAGACACGAGATATCTAGCATTGGGTTAAATAGTCATGCAAGGGTATAACAGTACACGCACGAGGAGTGACTAGCAGTATACACTATGGGAGGAAATCGAGCGGTGGTAAAACTGGAGAGTGAGTGTACACAAGAGTGAGTTGCATATCTTGTGTAGATCAGAGACACTGTTGGGGTGGTAGTATTTACGCATCATTGAGTATTGCGTGACTCTCATATACTGTGCGCCACACAGAATATAGTTGGGCAATATGTATGAGGATTAAAACGAAAACTCACAGGTTTAAACATAAAAGGTGTATGTGTACATATCTAACACATCGAGAGAGAAGATCTTTAGAGACACAGACACATTATAATATACTCAGGCTGTGACAGACTTTTAAGCGTATCTAACATCATAGGTGTGGCCTGACAGTGTAAGAAGGCATAGTGAGAGTAACAGATACATCTTAGAGAGAACTCCGTATAAATCTAATTTTAGAGTGGCTCCAGATCTATATGCGATCTGGATCAAGGTATTGGGGAAGCGAAGGTAACATCTAGACAGATGGTTATTATTATGCACTGAGGATTCACGAGATGACAAGTATTTAAATTGCTTTAATTAAGTATATCAGAGAGCACGGTATACTGTTATCATAGGGATTGGAGAGAATTACGGAAATGAGCTACATATTATTATTTGATAATTGAACACATTGTTTTAAAGAGCGCGAGAAACTTACACATTTTATATAGACTACACACACTCCTACAGAGCAGCGTTCCATATCAGAAGCGGACAACAGAGTATATTATATTACACGTTCACATAAACACATCATCCACAGTAGAGAGTACATCTCAGAGTATTGAGAGCGAGCGTTTTCGTCTAGTTTAGAGCTCTGTCAGACTAAAGAATATAGACTAGGCTACAGCACTGATAGCGATGGGCATATCTAGGGTGCAAGACAGCGCGCAAATATTATAATGAGTGGACAGCAGAGAGATAACACACACCGAATCGTCTCTAGAGTGATGCTAGGATAGATAGTAAAGCATCTGATTTACTAAAAGTACAAACACGGAGAATAATAGCCTGAGCAACATATGAAACGAGTATCTACCTCAATCTCGAGTACTTTGATTTATAGCTAATACAAAGCTCTCTACTAATTAAATTCAGTCCCTAGCTAAATAACCTTATAATCTGTCTCCTACGCCACATGAGTTGAGTGGACCGGAATAACCAAAAAAGTCAAAATAATAAAACTGTTAAGGTATAACCATCATAACGCATAACACTACAACATATAGATGTTAAGTAAGGCTACTTGAACCAATTGGCCCACAGAAGATAACGACGAAGCCTACAGCTCTAGAATTAAACCTCTAACACTGTCACTTAGAGCTCAATACATGTAACAATCTCGAATGATTGGCCTTCTAGTCTAATCTTACGAACGCAAACTCATTATACCAAACTAAAACCTAATACAGGCCCAAGGCATAAAATCACACACAAAAATTAGGCCATATCTAATAAAGCAAACGATGGCGCCTCATATGCAAGTAATGACGAATTAGGCCTCAATCAGATCTTTGTCTTTCAAACAGAACTGTTTCTAAGTGACTTAATAACAAGTAGATAAGAACTATGATAAGCTAAAAATAAGCCAGAACTAGAAAGACATCATACGAAAAATCTCAATTCATAAATAGAGACACAGGATAACAATTTTATCTCTATAAAGCCGAAGTGACGAGGTGAGCTCGTTAAGAACATGAAACTTCAACAGATATCGGGCACACATTATTATAAGGCGTGACAGACTATCCGTCTGTATCTTCTCAATGACATTTGACAAACACTTCTCTACACAACAGAGAGAGCAGCACCTCAACAACGAAATAAGCTCTACATTAATCTAATAAGCAAGCGAAACTTAACAACCTACATACGAATCAAGAGATAAGCATCCTTAAAATACAAAACTTAATAATAAGCAAAATGATTTTGAGATCTAAGTCTTAAGTGACGAGATAAGCAAGACACCAAACTAAATAAGCTCAAAACTAATCAAATAGCAACATAAAAGAATAACAAGGACTCTCAATAAGCTATAAGCACTTTAAACATCTCAAATTACGAATCGAATAAGCAAATAAGCTCACAAAATATCGATCTAGCAAATAAGCTCACAAAAATCCAAATAAGCAGTTTAGAAACTTATTTAATCAGAAAATATGAGCTCCTGAAAATTCAAAAACGAATTAAGTACATCAATAAGCTAGATCGAACTTATTTGAGCTTATTATTTCGAAAAGTGTTTAAAAACTTTTGAAAATGAATCGAATAAGCTTTGAGAGCTTTTAGGAGTCATTATCTAAACCTTTAAGAACTTCTGAAAATAATAAGCTGAGAAAATAAGTACGAAAAATCAGCTTATTGAATAAGCTACATGAAAACAAAGATAATCGAACAAATAAGAAAAAGAATTAGCAAACCAAGATCTTCAATGAGCTCTAAACCATTTTCATTACATCATCTTAATAAGCACGCGAAATAAACTAGTACAATAAGCACAAAAATCTAAAATAAGATATTACAAACTTAAAATAAGCTAAAAACTAGAAAACTAAACTAAGAAAAATAAAAGCCTAGGTGATCAAAGTGTGAAGGAGGCGAGTTGATTTATAGAGTCCAAGGAGGGTGAGATTTGTAAATTATGTCCTATCATTTAACAATCGAGTAGCCAATCATTGGCTCTTATTCTCATACACACGGATTGAGAGGTTTAGCAGAAAGATCCAACCGTTCACATCGTGACACCTATCATTATTTTTAGCTTCATACATACGCCTCATTCTCATTTGTTGGATCATTGTATGAGAATTGAAATGAAGATATATATGCTCATGCCACGTGCTTTATTTTCACTCGTCCTTTTCATATGAAGTGCGCATGCACGTGAGCCTATTTGATTTAATTTTTGGCACGTGCTTTTGATGTCACCCGATGTCACTCCCCAATCTTTATAACAAATATTAATAATTCCATGTTGGGCTTTAAATGGGCTTATTCTAGCTTGGGCTGGCCCGGCTCGTTAAGTGGGTTACAGGTTGGCCCAATAAAATCCGAGGGCACCGTTGGACTCGTTTTCTCGTGCTCTTTCCAATAGTATGCTCGGGGACTTTTCACGGCTTCATCATGGCTTTGAGTAATAATTAAACTTGACCAAATTGAGCCCGATAATTCCTGTTTTTGCACCGTTTTCAATCCTTTTACCTGCAAGACATAAAAATACCAAACAAACTTATTAGACAAAATAATTTATCCGATATTTTAGCATTTTTTATCATATTAAAAGTGTTTTACTAACGGGTACAAAAAGATTGTGTTTTTTTAGCATATATCAATTCCCTCACGCAACCATTGATCGGTCCCACACGCAATGTAAATAAAACAAACCCGGAAATAAATAATTTTATCCCCCTTTTAACTTATGACCCCCCACAATCAAACAAGAACAGAAAAGATCCATTAAAAGGTTCAAAAATCATTTAAATCGCAAGCACCCCCGTTTTACCCATTTTTTGAATGTATTTTTTTTTATTTTTATAAATTATCACTTAACAACTTATTCATATGTGGTGACAAATTTAAAGATTTTATTATTCATTGATAACTTTTAGGATCACTGAACAAAAAGCACAAAAAGTGTCCAAATGGATAAATTCATCATCTTCGATTTTCACCTATCCATGCCAAGCTTAAAACAACATCATTAATAAATACAAGTTAATGGATGCTAAACGACACTCATATAAGCTAAATGTTACTTACTTTTCCTCCCTTCTTCCTAATTTTGTATCTCAAATTTTATTATTATTATATTTGTGACAAATAAATTATTAATGCCTTTTTAATATAAAGTGAAAACCGTTAAAACCATAATAGTGTTGAAATCCTTTGTTCCTAAAGAGACGATATTGTGATAATAAGGTCCACATTAAATTCTAATTTCGCATGATTTAATGGGTTTATCTTTTTTAATTATCCGAAACAGAACTCAACTTACGAGTCCAGAAACGGAGAGGCTTTCTTTAATAACACCGAGTCGAAATTTTGCTTTATACTTATTTTATTGCAACCATTATTTAAACCACGGACCTTAGAAGGCTGCAACATCGGTTGTGAGCCCGCAAATGCAGCCAACATATTTCGGACCTCGGTAATTACCACGACCTTTTAAAAGGCTGCAGGAATAACATCGGTTGTGAGCCAGGCAAGATGCAGCAAACTTTTATCAGTCCTCGGATATTATAACTATGTGCCCTTTATTTTGAAGTAAATTCCACAATCGATTGTGAGCCGCAAGAGCAGTAAACTTTTATTACCCCAACAGTTTTTTGTTTATTATTAAACCTTACACTCCTTGAAACGATTGACCACATAGGGTATGCGAGCCGACATGATCCCAGAGTCTTATTTTCGGCATCGGTTTATTTCATAATTATATTATTACTGCCAAATTCAAGTCTTTTGGTCTTTTAACACTGTCACATCGGTACACGAGCCGACCAAGGTCCTAGGAGTCCTATTCCCCAAACACTGACATAACCTCGATTTGAAACCTTACTTTCACCAGAAGGAATCTCTACGAAGTGATCTAAACGGAAGAATTGCAAAAACCAAAGGGAAACTTTAAATTATTCAACAGAATATATAACTTTAATAAGCTGAATGGGGAGCAAAAACCACATTAAACTTTTAAGAAGAGCTTAAGAATCCAACTATTCTAGTTTGATCATGCAAAACATATACTCTACTCTATCATATGCACTTGTTCTTCAACAATATATAATTTCTAATAAAGAAACTCGTGATACTACCCTAATGAGTTAAGATCGGCACTTTAATAAGTTCACATAGACTGTCAACAATCTCAACTCTAAAAATTGATCTTCGCATATCTTAAAATACAATTAATGAAGAACTTGCAAAGTCTTGACTTTTTTATTAAGCTAGACTTGCGTTTTATAGCTCCTTGTATAAAAGATTAGCAAAATCAATCTATATATGTTAAGGAGAAAGCTAAGATATAAAACCGGTCGGGTCAAAATTTACTTTTCATTCTCACCAACGGAAAACCTACATTCGTGTCAACTATTTTCTATTTTTTTCTACAAATTTTTTTTTAACAAGGTTAATATATAAATATAATAAATAATATATATATATATATATAATATATATATATATATATATATATATATATATATATATATATATATATGAACAATAAACTAGATATTAAGACTTAAAAATTTAAAATTTTTGCGGGAAAACGGGGTACGTGAGAACAACGGGCAAAGGTAGGTAAGATCATATCGAAGATATACTACCCCATACTAAAACTAAATATTGTCCTCAATGTTACCTAGTCTAAGGCTTATAACCCCATACTAGAACTCAAAAAGTCGAATGCATAACCGAGCATGTGGGAAAGTACAAAACAAAAAAAATCTTGCCATTTATCAAATATGCTAGAAGATAAATGTTAGTCGATAATAATCTAGGATATCGGATCTCCCCAAACTAATGGAAAGCAAAGGCTAGGAAGCTCGAGTGGACCGGGATAAAACACCAAACACGAGAGTCTTCAAAATTTTTTGGTCAATCCTACAAACAAGCATAAACAATAAGAATCGGAAGAGCACAAGCCTCCTCACATCACATTAGAAATAAGTAAGAAGAAAAATGGATAAGCATGGGGTGCCTCCCACGAAGCGCTTTGTTTTTGGTAACCGAGTCACATAGCTTGACTCGACCCCGAATTAAGTTGTCCATAGGGAAGCAAATGGAAGAGAAAAATCTCAATCGGGCTTTCATTAATGTTTGGATAAACATTAAAGCACATGAAAGTTCTATCCCGATGAGATGCCACCGGCTCTAAGTGGAGATGTCGGGGTCAAAAATGGTGTCTTCACTCTCGATGGAGAGAAGTAAAGGAGAAAGCTCAGGGTATGTGAGATACGGTAGAAAAATTCGAATGATAAATGTGAAGGGAAAGTAATCTTCATCTTCAACATTTGCAAAAACATCAATCTCACACCTCCCTCGGGTCAACACATTTCATCTTCATATTAGCTCATCAAAATCTGTTCAGTCCGTGGTATCGGCCACGATCAAAGCAAATCTCAACATCCGGTGGTTCCGGAGGAGGACGAGGAGATGACGGATCATTAAAATGATCAAGGTTAGATGACTCAATTTCGGGAAGGGGAAGGGGATCATTGCTAAGCAATTCTTCAAGAAAACAGATATCCCCTTCCGAGTCATAGTCGTCATTCTCAATGCCCGGAGGCATCGAGTCATCGGAAGCAAGAAATAAATCGATCTCCTCCATATGAGAGTCACTATCCTCAACGGGGATAGGAGATGGAGAGGGAGACTCGATAATCGTATCAACATTTTCAGAATTACGTTCTTCCGGCGGTCGTGGAGATGAATTATCATACGACAAATTCTCAACAAGACGGATTTCTTCCTCTAGATCAAAGTCGGCTTCCTCAATTCCCGGTGGAATTGGATCGATATGAGCGAGTTCACCGGAGAACTCCTCGAGAAGATAATCAAACTTAGGAGAAGAATCATCAAGTATCTCGATTAACAAAGAAACGATAAGATTAGACGTCGGCCATAAAGGAATGCGGATTCTATCCTCTTGTAGAAAAATGATTTCTTCGGCATCAAAAAGAGGGTTTCTAATACATTTTGAAAATTTCTTTCAGAAACGTCCACATTAGAAAGTGACTTTTGTCATCACAAGAGGTTTGAATCGTCATTATAATCAAAGAGAGGATTAGAGACAGTCATAAATCATCATAACTGGCATATCACACTCAATCTATTCATTATCGAGACACGAGAAATCCTCGACGCACTGTAGGATTGTACAAGGGTCTAAACACTAGACTTTTCCATTTCTTGAATAGTTGTCAAGATGCGTTAACCTCCCCATACTTAGAAGAGTACTCAGGTTCTTCTAGTTGGTAAGAAATTTCGTGTGTGATTGCAATAACCCAGAAATTAAAGTGTATTTATATTCAAAGGAATAATGCTCCTCCTTTTGAATAACTTTAAACATTTTGTAAAATTCAGTAATACGAGTTCTACTCACGTTTAGATCCATGCTCTATGATATCCTTAACTTTCCTGCATTTCCTTATCGAAACGTTGAGATTCAAATAATCCAAGAGAAGGTTAGAATTAAGAGCACTTTCATTAAATCATCAACATTATTATTGTATACAATAAAGCTCTTTTTGTCGACACGAATCTTCAACAAATCAAGCATTCCAATCTTCCATTTTTTTGCTTTTGCTCTTCACAAACTTTGTGTCACACATTTCTTCAATAAGTGACGAAAACGGGTTCGATGAAAATTCATCCTTTCTTGAGCTGCCTAGCTCTTTTCACGGTAATTCTTGCTCTCCTTTGAGCTACAAGTAAAGCCTCCCTGCTCACGTTGTGATTAATTCTTACTCATAAAATCCTTCCATCAAATGCAATAAAGTTCGTTATTAAGCCTGATATCGATTATTGATGTAATGCTACGGGGTGTTGAATTGGGTCCAAATAAACCGAATGAATTAAGAATAATTGAAATTTGTTCATGCGGTTTGACACTGAAGATTTTCATGAAGAACCCGCGAACTTCACAAGGAAATTATTATGGTTGACTCGGAAAATAATGTAAGGTAGGTTAAATCTCAAAGTCTTGATGTAACCATGGCCCCAGAACAAAGACGGTGTGTTTTTTCCCTGTTTAACACTCTGAAGCCCGTGGGGATTGAGAGTTCTCTCCTACAAAATTCACACTAGTATGTCTTGTATTGGTATTGTTGAGGATGATTGAAGAAGTTCGGTGTTTCATTAATAAGAAATACAGGATTTGGGCATAGACAAACTCATATTACGATCCAACACTGCTACAGCTCGGACAGTTTCCACCATTAAACGACCTCATAATAATACGAGCAACCAATTGTTATACGAATACAAGTCAATAATTAACGGATAAGAGGATAAAGAAGATAAGAAATTAAACGAAGAAGAGGGAATAAAAGAATAATATTTTTTGAATTTTTTTTATACAGATAATAAAATAAATATATTTTTGGTATTTTTATATTGATAAAAAATAGAAAAATATTTTTGGATTTTTATATTTTTTTATAAAAACGAAAATAAACTTTCCGAAAAAAGGATCTTCAAGGCTCCAACACGAACATATCCCGTAAAAACGCTACAACCTCTCTCCGTACGGCGCCATTTTAGATGTATTTTGTTGTTCAACGACGCGTTTTATCAAGATAAAACCCTCAAATATAAATACGAATATAATACTACGTATTAGCTTAAGCAAAGTATCATACAAATTATTCTAAGGAAAGAATAATAAGTAATCAACACGTGAATAGAAATCTACGTTCAAGTTGCAAATCGAGCTTGATTGTCATAAAAGTTTTTGGTTTTGGTTTTAAACTAAAAATTAAACTAATATTAATTCTAAAATTAAAAACTAAAAGGTTATACTAAAATTGATCTAAAATATATAAATGACAAATATGCTTGCTAAGTGACGTGAAAAGTTCCTTAAGTGCGGCTTAGTTTAACGAATAAAATCCTTTAGAAAACAAATTTCAAGAAATTAAATGACAAGTAAAGTAAAATGCTTTTTAAAATAAATGACAAGTATTTAAATTGCATTAAAAGTAAATAACGGAATGTAAATTGGAAAATTCTAATGACTATCATTTTTTTAAACCCGCACTTAAATTCCAAATCACTAATCACTTAGCAAACACAAGTAAACTACTCGCTACTCATATTAATCAAATAAGTAAACATAGCATTTAATGACAAAAATAAATCTATACTAAGCATAAAACGATAAAATAAATCTACTCTAAGTATTGAAAAAGGATTAAAAAATGGAACCGAATTGAAGACCCGCAATTAAACGATTACCACCCGATTTATTTAGCTAAAACAACTAATCAAAGTCGGTCTAGCTAAATAAACCCTTAAGCTCCGCGCCTCATGAGTTGACCGGTACCAAAAAATGTAAAACAAATTAACAAACTGTTATGTAAAAACATTTTACTACACAAATTCAATTCTAAAAATCTATTGCTATATTCGAAACTCAAATTGCATTTAAACAAACCAAATGATCCCACATGAAGCAAACTAGTCTAACAGATAAACCAACGCAAGCTCAATATGTAAAATGAATGGTGTCCTAGTTTAATCTCACGAACCAAACGTATTATACCAAACTGAAACCAAATGCAGCCAAATTAATCTACAAAACGTAGCCCATATCTAATAAAGCAAACGATGGCCCATATGTAAGTAATGAAAAGAGGCCCAATCGATCTTTCTTACAACAAACGTGTTTCTAGGTGACTTATTAACAAGTAAGATAAGAACTATGATAAAGCTAAAAATAAGACAGAACATAGAAAGCACATACGATAAGCTCAAATCAGAATAAGAACAAAAACTATTTTGAATAGGCGAATACAGTTGAGCCTTAACTTGTATCTTCAACAATAAAAATAAATTAATATAAGCTAGAAGATTTTTAAGATAAAACTTTCTAATAAGCTAACACCTAAACGAAATAAGCTCTACATTAATCTAATAAGCAAGCGAAACTTAACAACCTACATACAAATCAAGAGATAAGCATCCTTAAAATACAAAACTTAATAATAAAGATGATTTTGAGATCTAAGTCTTAAGTGACGAGATAAGCAAGACACCAAACTAAATAAACTCAAAACTAATCAAATAGCAACATAAAATAATAACAAGGACTCACAATAAGCTATAAGCACTTTAAACATCTCAAATTACGAATCGAATATGCAAATAAGCTCACAAAATATCGATCTAGCAAATAAGCTTACAAAAATCCAAATAAGCAGTTTAGAAACTTATTTAATCAGAAAATATAAGCTCCTGAAAATTCAAAAACAAATTATGTACATCAATAAGCTAGATCGAACTTATTATTTCAAAAAGTGATTAAAAACTTTTGAAAATGAATAGAATAAGCTTTGAGAGCTTTTAGGAGTCATTATCTAAACCTTTAAGAACTTCTGAAAATAATAAGCTGAGAAAATAAGTACGGAAAATCAATTTATTGAATAAGCTACACGAAAACAAAGATAATCAAACAAATAAGAAAAAGAATTAGCAAACCAAGATCTTCAATAAGCTCTAAACCATTTTCATTACATCATCTTAATAAGCTCGCGAAATAAACTAGTACAATAAGCACAAAAATCTAAAATAAGCTATTACAAACTTAAAATAAGCTAAAAACTAGAAAACTAAACTAAGAAAAATAAAAGCCTAGGTGCTCAAAGTGTGAGGGAGGCGAGTTTATTTATAGAGTCCAATGAGGATGAGATTTGTAAATTTCATCCTATCATTTAACAATCGAGTAGCCAATCATTGACTCCTATTCTCATACGCACGGATTAAGAGGTTTAGCAGAAAGATCCAACCGTTCACATCATGATACCTGTCATTCTTTTTAGCTTCATACATACGCCTTATTCTCATTTGTTGGATCATTGTATGAGAATTGAAATGAAGATATATATGCTCATGCCACGTGCTTTATTTTCACTCGTCCTTTTCATATGAAGTGCGCATGCACGTGAGCCTATTTGATTTAATTTTTGGCACGTGCTTTTGATGTCACCCGATGTCACTCCCCAATCTTTATAAAAAATATTAATAATTCCATGTTGGGCTTTAAATGGGCTTATTCTAGCTTGGGCTAGCCCGGCTCGTTAAGTGGGTTATGGGTTGTCCCACTAAAATTTAAGGGCACCGTTGGACTCGTGTTCTCGCGCTCTTTCCAATAGTATGCTCGGGGACTTTTCACAGCTTCATCATGGCTTTGAATAATAATTAAACTTGACCAAATTGAGCTTGATAATTCCTGTTTTTGCACCGTTTTCAATCCTTTTACTTGCAAGACATAAAAATACCAAACAAACATATTTGCAAGATAATTATCCATATTTTAGCATTTTTAGTCCGTTTAATATTGTTTTACGGGTTACAAAAGATGTGTGTTTTAGCAAATATCAGATACACACTCTTAAAGAAGCAGATCATACATGTTTGAAAATTCTGCTTTATCTGATTCAAGTTCGTCAAATTATTTTTCAAGGGATTCAACGTACTTTAAATCAACATGCATTTCTTTCTTAAGTTCATGAACAATGTGAAACTATCATTTTGTGTCTTTAAGGCAAGAGGCATCAAACATGTCTTAATTAGGATTTCCATATCATGAGCAATTGGTGCACGAAAATGATCATGAGAACGCTTTTCCCAAGCTTGATTAACAAGTTCTCTAAAATGATTTATGTTATTTGTCATTACATTATAAGCTTGTCGAATTTTACTGATCGATTTTGAATTAGGTAAGAAACCGTTATTTTTGAAAATTTTGGTTTAGTTTTAACAAAAATTTTCTCTACATTTTCTTCCTAACTTCATTTGCATGTGCCAACTGATCATGGTATTCCTTTTATGATGGTTTAAAAATCTCATAAAGACTATTTTGCTTTGTGTAACTATAAGGTTTCACTAAGTCTTTATTCAATTTTGATCTACTTTCTTTATCAAGAATCATGGTCTCTTCCCTATTAGGGGTAAATCTGTTTGCAATATCAGAAGTATCATATGGTATCTCATACAAACTTGGATTTTCATATTGAGCTTTCTTGAGGTACATGGGATTTGAAAAAGTTGGTCCACCATTGAATGTTGAGACTTTGGGGGCTAACATATGGATGGTCTGAATTGATTGATTCATTTTATAAACAATTTCATTCAAAAACTTTAATTGCTTTTCCATTAAAATCATTTTGTCAATTTATTTTTCTTCCTTACTTTTCAAATCCCTTATTAACTTAATTTTTCTCTTTGATAAGACCTCCGTAATGTGACTTTGTTAAAAGACTCTGTTTGACTAACTCGTCGTGTTTCTCTTTGACAACTAAAATTTCATAGGCTTTAAGTTTTAAACCTTTTTTGATGTCAATCTCTTTTTGAGCTAATAGTCCTAGAGTTTCATTTAACTTACGTTCAAGTTTGTCATAATCAACTGTACGGTCATTAAAGGCCATGTACTTCTCAACCGCATTTTGCTTACATTGAAGTGCAATTAGGCAACTATCGCGAGTAGTATTAGACTCCTCAAGAGTGGATTTGCACTCCTTTAATTCTTGAGTCAATGATGCGTTTGCTTTCTTTAATTTCTTTAAAATATTTTTTTCTCTTAAGTATCAAGTGTTAAATTTGCAATTAAATTAGCAAGCGCAACACGCTCTTCTTCAGCATTTTGATTAGTCTGAATATCATTATCATACATATCTAGTAAATCAGGAGTGACATTACTATCAAACCTTTCCACTACACGTGTGTTACCAATGGATTCAGGTTGCTCAAAATGTTGCCGCTCACTGGTAAACACATTATATTCAGCATCGTATTGTACCTATTCTGATAGCTTAGCAGTTGAATTTGATTATGGAGGTAAGACTTCCTGAATCATTACCATGAAAAAGTAATGTGCTTTTAGTTCTTGTTCATCGATCTCTTCATTTGTATCCTCTAGCCAATCAGCTTGCTCTACTTGTAATGGAACACCTTTCTCAGCTTGTTTGCACAACAACATCTTTTCCTTGTGATATGTGTAGTCTTTTACCCTTTTTGGTTTCCTGTATTCCTTAGCAAAGTGACCAAATTCCTTGCAATTGAAACACTGTATCCTGTTTTGCTGCACTACCTGACTGCCTACAGTCTCCCTATCCCCAGCAACAGTCACTGTCCTCTGATTCCCAAAATGCCCAGTCTGATTATCTTTCACATATCATGGAGAAGTATCCGCATTCTTGTTTCTGGAGTTTAAAGAAGTTCTAAGGTTGTTGCTGGTAGGTTTATAGATCTTTTTGAAGTACTTTGCAATGAGTGATAAGTTTTTTTGCATATCCTTATCTCTCTGAGCTTGTTCAGGATCACTATCTTCTTCAGAAGCTAACTTAGATAGAGGTGTGATTGGTTTGGCTATCTCTTTGCCTTTGTGTTTTGTAGATGCAATATATCTGGTGGAATATGCTTGTTTTAATGGTGGTGCATATGATTTGTAATATTTTGATACTTAATAATAAGGATCTGGATATTGTTGAGCAGCAACAACAAGTGCTAATGGGTCAGTATTCTTGGCTATTCTCTCAGCATGAATTTTATTAACTTCCTTTTGATACTATTTTAGAACATCAAAGAGTTTATGATATGAAATTGTATCCAAGTCATGGTTTTATTTGACAATTGTCACAAATCTTAACCATTTTGGTTGAAGTTGTTGAAGAAACTGAACATTGACTTGCATCGTAGCACCTGTTAAGTTGTTTCTTATCATTTCATTCACCATCTTGTAAAATCTTGAATAGTATGACTCCATTGACTCTCCATCATGAGAAGTGAATCTGCCAAATTCCTAAAACAAATTAGTCTTAACATCCTGAATGTTAAGAGATTCACCATGTTGAAGTCGTTCAATAGCTATCCACATGTCATGAGCTGTCTTGCAAGCATCAACAGTTGAGTAGATTTCATCCCTAATTCCAGTCAATAGCAAATGAATTACTTCCTTTTCTGATTGGTAATGTTCTTTGTTTTCAGGAGACATATTCAAGAGTGTTTCAATTGATGTTCGTTCTGGAACTACTGGAGAATCATCTGTTGCAGGTACAGCTCGGATTGTGATAGTAGTGAGTTGGTACAGACCTTCGAAAATTCATTTTCTCAAGGCATCATCATTTGGTCTTGTATCAATGTATCTTAAGAAATGTGATTGCCACTGAGCATATCTTCCTGGTGCAAGCATTGGTGGATGATCCCTTGAACCAGCTGCTATGATGTTGTTATGCATTTGACTGTCTGTTATGGATGTTGAGATTGGAGTAGTCATGATGATTGATTGTTGAATTATAAAGTAAAAATGATTTTTTAGGATCTTAAGTTTTTGATATGATTGTGGTTTGGTTTGATTTGTAATTCTGTTCACGGGATTTTACAATTCTTGATTAAACCGAGAAAAGAAATGAAACTTTCACGGGATTTTACTAAATCAAGAAGAAACCGTAAAACTAAAGTAGAGTTACTGAGTATACTTTGAAGTTCTTGTTTATATGAAGCCCGAAGTCAGTCTCTTCCCACCTGATGCGCGGATCAAAATTTTTTGCGGGAAATTAGTGTTTCAAAACATGAGTTTCCTTAGAACCAAAATAGATGTTTCTAAATTATAAGACCGGAAATGCTTAACCGAAATTGGAGAACCGATATTTGAAATTCGATGTAATGTTTCGCTCAGACTACGTATTTCTCTTGGAATGTGTTAATACATATTTCACTTGTCAATACATGTTTCGCTTGTCACAACATATTTTGCTTGGTTCTTTTAGTTTTGGCAGAGTTTTTGTTGGGAATTATATTTAAGTTGATAAGACAAAACATATGAAAGATGAAGGACTTAAAAAACAAAGAAGAAATTCTTCAAAAGATGAAAGTTACAGAAGATTTCCTAGAAGATAATTATAAAAGTTAGGAAGATTTGTTTATTTCCTAATACTTATCCTTTGTAAACCTAATATCTCTATTATATAAAGAGATATAGGTCTTGTTATTTTCTGTGTACCAGATGTAAACACCTAAATGTGTATGTGTGTGTATTCTAGGCGTGAAATGTAGATGCCATATTTGGTGTAGCCTCAAGGTCAAGGTAACTTGATCCTGTTACAGTTTATTAATGTAACCGTATTATTCTAATCAAATAATATTAGGGATTGGAGTGTATGATAATGAAGAAAACCCTTGTTGAATAACTTTATTCATTATGCTATTTCCGCTATGCATATTCTTTATGTTCATTGTTATTATTATCCTAGATATAAGTTCTAAACAAATTGAGCTTAAACAATCTAAGGAGTTATTTAAACTCAACAATTGGTATCAGAGCCTCGTGGCTCGTGATCTAGGATCTACAAGGTGTTTTGGTGTCGCATCTATGAAGGAAAAGAGGTACGAATTTTCTGTCTTGGTTTTCATGTCGAATCTGGTGATATTAGGGTTTTTTAGCAACCCTAATTTGATATAACAGGAAGTTTGTTCACAATTATTGTTGATTGGTTCGTGATTCAATTTGGGTTCTTTTGATTGAATCTGCTCATGATACGACATGTAATCTGAAGATCAAGAAAGCAATATTGGATCAAGGGTTTGAATTCATGACTACAAGATTGTCAAGGATACAAGAAAAGTAACGTGTTTATGTTGCTTATTTGTGCTTATACTGCCAGGAGAAGGATGAATTAGTGACAGTCTAGTAACAGATTAATGACACTAAAAAGCATCATCTGGATACTTAAAAAAAGAAAAAAATTTAGAAGTCAGGTTTTTGTGAAAAACATGTTATAGCAGCTGGTCGACACTCAATAAGCAGAATCTGATGGGTTCATAGTTGGCTATGGAGATGAAACCCTAATGAGAAGATTTTGTTTGGTTTTTAATCGTGATGCTACTTTGGTATTCGCTTAGAGAAGTAACGAAGAAACAACAGGTATTGTTATGTTTAATGTGATTTGTAGGTTTACTGGTTGGGGTTGTTAGCAGCAATGGTGAAATATTGTATATGGAAGTTATCACACAGGTTTGGTTTATGATCTGTGGTGTGGGAATGAATCTATTAAGAGAAGAAAACCCTAAGTCTTAGGGATTATATTTATTCCATGAATAGCTTCTTAGTGTTGCTTGTGCTTTTAGTGCTACCTATGAATACATTAGTAGTGCTTCGTACATGATTTAATGATGCGCATATATTTACTACTACCAATGAAGTGTTAGTGTTGCCAAAGGAGAAGATTAGTGATGCTCGTGTATTGATACTGCTAATTGGTTTGTGTACAACAGATGTGTATAATTGGGCTATTTCGTTTGATAGTGGATTGGTATTTGGAAGCTCATTGGAAGATGGTTCATATTAATACTACCCGTTGTTAGATATTGCTGCCATAAGAAGGATAGTACTGCTTCTGTTGTTAAAATTGCCAAGGGTTATTATTACGACCAGATATACTTTGTTATGCATTCATACTTAGTGCTGTCGTTGCTTGTTAGTACTACCTCTACGCGTTAATATTGGCAAGGTTATATTGGTACTGCCAATGGGATTAGTACTGCTAGTTTTGAGTATTACTACTGCCGGGGTAAATGGAGTGCGTTAATACTGCTAGTGTTAAAAAAATAATTGGTTGATACTACTGCTTGTTATGGTAAAGTTTATGATAAAAGGAAGTTAATACTGTTCGTTGATTCTGCTATTGGAAAACAGTTTTAACTGCTAGCTTTGATCGATATCGGATGACAAAGCAAATTGGATCTTGGATAGAACAGAAAACCAAGGTTGTTTGTTTTTGGTTTTACTGTTTGGTTTTTGGATTTAGTTTACATGTTCTTAATAGATTTAAAGGCTCTTATTCATTGATTTAATTGGTTATGAAGAGGATTATTTATTGCCTATTTGAAGTTGAAGTGGAGTTTTTTGGATGCGTGTTCTCATCATATCTTAAAGTGGGTGTTACACTTTGAAGATAACTTGTTCATGCTTAGAAATGATGTGACGAAGACTTGACAAATCTAGCAAAGGTGTGTGATCTAACTTATGGTGCTCAATGCTCACATTTGCTATCACTTTGGTTATGTGTCTCATAGAAGATGAGGATTTTGTCAAGAGGTTGCGATCTACTTATATTTTGGTCTTCGTATAAGTTTGACGTCACATGGATAGTACTAGATATAAGACACAAGTTTGGGTTATTCTACTTCAGCATCAAGTTGGTTACACATAGTTTTCTTCATCAGTAATCATTACATAGAGCATATAGAATTAAAGATTCAAAAAATGGTTAACATATAGGTTTCAGGGGAAGCTTATTGTTAAAATGTTTAACCATTTACATGCACCACATGAGGTGAAGGTTTTTACTACTGCTAGACATTATTAATACTGCTAGTTTAAGTTTCTACTACTCAAGTTCATTTATCTTAAGGCACGTCATGGAGGGTAATTTGAGTTGTTGGAAGGCTGGATTAGAAGTGTGATAGTGGTTTGTGGTTGTCGAAATCAAAGTTGCATACTTTAGTCTCCTATTTGATTAAGACAAAAAGGGGAAGAAGATTTACAAAGAAGACGTGCACTTACAGATCCTTGGTGGAATTACATGGATTAAGGGGAAGTATGTTTCATTCATATATTAACTTCAGGGGAAGTTTGAGCTTATTTGGTTTTGTCATTATCAAATGGGGAAGATTGTTAGGAAATATATTTTGAGTTGATCAGACAAAACAATGAATAAAAATAAAACAAGAGGGACTTAAATGGCAATTCAAGAATTCTACAAGCTAGTGGAGGATATTCTACAAAAGATAAAAGATTCCAAAAGATATGATTCTTGAAGATAAAGATGAAGTTTATTAAAGAATTAAAAGATTTAATTTCCTTATACATTTATGTTTTCCCTTGTAAATTTAGATGGACTCTACTATATAAAGAGATCCCTAGAAATTGTTTTAGGTGTGTCAAAAGATGTAAACACTAGAAAAGTGTGTGTGTGTCTAGGCGTCAAGTCCTTTAATATAGACGCCTAGGTTATTTGTGTTTTAGCCTCAATGATCTTTGATTCCTTGTTATAGTTTAGATAGCACGTTTTACGATTGATCACGTAGAATTGGGGCTTGTAGTAGTCATTGTATAAAGATGATGATGAAACCTTGTTAAGCAATAATAAAGAATGTTCTTAATGTTTATTTCGCTGTGCATTCTATTGTTCTTTGTTATTGTTAATCCTAGATAAAGATCTAAACAATCTGAGCTTACAACGATCGTATGGTTTACACAATGGTGATTTTCTATCTCTGGTTAGGTCGAGAAGTTACACAATGCAACGGGAATGTAAAAGTAGTAGTTCTCTTGTGTATTTTTACTACTTCATTATTATGACCGGATATCAATTATTTAGATTTATCGTAGTCATGAGATGATGAAATTCTACACATTAGTTTTATTTCCAGTTCGTAGTGTTTAAAACAAATCGAAAAAAAAAATATGTTTGTAGAGTATTGTTGTATTAGAGTTGGTACGTAATATAAACCAACTATGTAAAAGTATGTATAAAGTGGTGAAAGTTACCACTAGAGTTGTAATTGGGATGATTATGAGTTGACCATTATAGGAACGCCAACTTAGGTTGTTTTCATTGATCGTTGATCGAGATATTCTTTAAGTTTGATTAATGTCTTCAAAAGCGTTGATTGTTCTTTTTAGAAACGTGAGTTAGTCTACTAATCTGTGTCTTTATCAAGGGATGGTCGGGAAAGTAACTAGATACATTATGCCTAGGACTATATCTATTTCTGCATTTTCTTTAACAACAATTATATTTCCTTTCCTAATTCCTATCCTTTGGTCTTACTCGAATGAGGATGTGAGCAATCATGCATGTTATTCCGTCATTACGGCCATGTATGCATGATTTTGTCCACCTTGTTAGTTTACTACTATTGGAGAAAGAGTTAGAAGATCCATTCCCTATATTACTCTTCATCTTAACCCTTGGTTTTATTCGAGTAGGGAAATGATTGCAATCATGTATGACTATCCCGTCGTTACGGGTGTGTATATGTAGTTTGTTGCCCCTGCTGGTTTATGACTTTTGGTGAAGACTACCAATCCTATTCTTTAGCTTATTCGGGTTGGGAGTGAGTAGTCACATGCGTTTATCCTGTTGTTACGGGTGTGTATGTGTGGTCTTTGTCGCCCTTCTAGAATATTGGTATCGATAAAGATTAAAAGAGTGATCAAACCCTTTAAACATTCAAAAATAACACCTAATTTACCTTTATAGAATTGTTACTCCTTAGCAATAGTGGTGGAGATGTGTATCCTTGCCAAGCCTATGATAGAATACTCGTCACGACCGAGCAATTGAGCGAATTAGTTACATGTTACCACATAGATTAGTCGAGTGATTTAAGTATTTCCATTTTCCTATTTCGTGAGGTGTTTGGTTGTGTGCTAGTAATCTAACAAGAAAATGCTTAACAGAAAAGATCCTAAACTTAGGTTGGGATACATTTTTACAAAACTTTCTAAAGTCTACTTGAGGACAAGTAGGATTGAAGTGGGGGAATATTTGATGACATCAAATAAAGTCACTTTTATAGCATCATTTACTCCATGTAAATTACCCATTTAAGATAATTATTGCATGAATTGGTACTTAATCTGTTATAATAGTTATTTGCAGTAATTATGGAGCAATTGGTGAAGATTAGCTAAAAGGCGCACATTTTGGAGCTTAAATGAAGAAATCAAGAAACCTATTGATCTGACATTCAATACGTTGTATCCGTCAAGAAGATACGGCGTATCTGCGCCTAAACTTTACAAGAAACCACAAAGACACAATCCTCTATACGCCGTATTCAGAATGAATCATACGTCGTATCCATGAAGATATACTCGAAGAACATTTTGGAAGATGACAAACGTGGTCCCTACTCCAAGGAAACTCCAATACGCCATATCGACCTCAACGGATGCGGTGTATCGACTTAATTCCAACATCTATAAATACAAAACCTTAAACACGACTTTAGGGTGTGCTTAACCATATTTTCCAAACCTTAATCACAAAGGACGATTTTCAAACACTGAGAAGAGCAAAGAAGGTCAAGCAAAGCTCTTAATCATAAAGGAAACATCGTGTAATTCTCTTATACTCTAAATACGCGTTTCGTTGTTGGTATCATTTGTTGGGATTTAAAGACTTCAAGATATTCTTAGAGTTACTGCTGCTCAGGTATATATTAGTGTTGTCAAGCATAACTTAGTGCTGCTAGTAATACTAATGAAAATTATGCTAAGTAGTTAGTACTGGTAGTATAAAAGTTACTACTGCTAGTTACTACTGTTAGTATAATTAGTACTGTAAGTATAAAGTTACTGCTGCTAGTAGAAGTTAAGACTACTCAGAGATGAAGACTGAAAATATACTAAGTAGTTACTACTACTACTAGAAAAGTTAGTACTGGTATAGTAAACTTCTAAGTGGTTAATACTGCTTTTGCTTAGTTACAACTGCTGATTGATTACTACTGCTGGAAGGAATATGCTGACAGAGATGAGATCAAAGATTGATTGGAGAACAAGAATACTTACGAAGATAAGTATTAGTTATTTGTAAAGAAGATATGTATAACTTATTTGTTTAAGAGATTATGTTTGTTTATAGAAAAGATCATGATAAGTTAGGAAAGTATTGTAAGCCTTGTAGGACTCCTTGGTGTATAAAAGGAGGTCTTATGGCATAATGTTAGATGTACATCTTTGATATTCGTAGCTTTAAGGTTTTGTAAACCCTAACACTTTAAGAGTGTTCGTTTTATATTAAGGCTGAAAGTTTGGTAATCTGTCTTGTTATTGATTTTGTTATTGTTTTATTAGAATTCTTCTTAGTATCATTGACTAGATTCTGCATATTCTTTGATATATTCAATTAAGGTTTCTACCATAGTTGTCTTGGATTTATTCAATACAACTAAGCTTCTTACAAGCTAAGCAAGATCTATTCAAGTAGGATCAACAAGTGGTATCAGAGCTTGTTGAGAAACATTGAATAAGAAGAAACAATCTTTACATACAAGAACTATTTGTTTGTGAAAACATGGAGTCAAGATCTTCAACAATGGTTGTTGTTGCAAAACTTCTAGTGCTCAATCCAAGAGAATTTGAGCTTTAGAAAATAAGGATAGAATAATACTTCCTAATGACAGATTATGCTCTTTGGGAAGTAATAGTAAATGGAGACTCACCTCCACCTAAGAGAACTGTTGATGGAGTTGAGAAAACATATCCTCCTACAACTGCAAAGGACAAGTTAGCAAGGAAGAATGAGTTAAAGGTAAGAGGTACAGTGTGTATGGCTCTTCCAAATGAACATCAACTAAAGTTTAATACCTACAAATGTGCCAAGACTCTAATGGAAGCCATAGAGAAAAGGTTTGGAGGTAATAAGGAGTCAAATAAAACTCAGAAGACACTTCTAAAGCAACAGTATGAGAATTTCAATAGATCAAGCTTAGAAGGACTTGATTAAACCAATGATAGGCTTCAAAAGCTTATCAGTCAGCTAGATATTCTGGGTGAAACTATTTCTCAAGAAGATATGAATCTGAAGTTTCTAAGAAGTCTCCCACCAGAATGGAAGACTCATACCTTGATCTAGAGAAATAAACCTGATTTAGACACCTTAAGCATAGATGACCTATACAACAATCTGAAGATTTATGAAACTGAAGTTAAAGGGTCATCAAGATCAAACCAAAATTCACAAAATGTAGCTTTTGTGTCTTTTAATAACTCTGACAGTTCCAAATAAGCTTATGGTTCTAACTCTGCCAATACTAATAGCATGAGTGATGCTGTAATCTATTCTTTCTTTGCAAACCAATCTAACAGTCCACAATTAAATGATGAGGACTTACAACAGATTGATGCTGATAACTTAGAAGAGATGGATCTAAAGTGGCAGATGGCTATGTTGACCATGAGAGTCACAAGATTTCTAAATAAGACTAGAAGGAAGATTAATGCAAATGGTTCTGAGACCATAGGGTTTAACAAATCAACGGTGGAATGCTATAACTGTCATAAAAAGGGTCATTTTGCAAGGGAGTGCAGGGCTCCAAGGGAGAACAAGAATAGAGAACCTATAAGGAGGAATGTGATAGTGGAAACAACGAAGACAAAAGCTTTGGTGGCTCAAGATGGACTTGGGTATGACTGGAGTGATCATGCTATAGAAGGACCTACAAACTTTGCACTTATGACATATACATCTTCAAGTTCTTCAAGTTCTTCAAGCTCAGATTCTGAGGTATCTATTTGTTCTAAAGCATGTTTAAAATCTTATGAAACTCTTAAAGAACATTATGATAATCTGACAAAAGATTTTAATAAGTCTCAATTAAATGTAGGTGCTTATAAAGCAGGTCTAGAATTTGTAGAGGTTAGACTAGATGTGTATAAAAAGAATGAGGTTGTTTTTAAAGAAGATATAAAGATTTTAAAACTTGATATTAAGTTGAGAGATAATGCACTAACAGAGCTTAGAAAGAAATTTGAAAAAGCAGAAAAGGAAAGAGATGATTTAAAACTTACCTTAGAAAAGTTTGGAAATTCATCTAAAAATCTAAGCAAACTGTTAGAGATTCAAGTAAGTGATAAGTTCAAGACTGGTGTGGGGTTTGATAGTTAAGTAGTTGATAGTCATGTGTTTGATAGTTAGGAAAATGAAAGGTACAAAACAAGTAAAGTGTATCATGTTGTTCCCCCTCCCTATACTAGGAACTTCATGCCCCCTAAATATGATTTGGTACTTGCTAATGAGAGAGAATATGTTATTAGTGAGATAGTAAGTAGTATACCTTATGTTGCAACAAGAGAAGCTAAGACAAAACCTAACTTTGTTGGTGAACCTCTTATTGAAGATAAGATATCTGACATTGAGGATAAAAATGAGACTGAGTTTAAATCTAAACAAAGAAAACCTAGTTTTGCCAAAATAGAATTTGTTAAATCTAATGAGCATGAGAAAACGCCTAGGGAGTCTGTTAAGAAGGTAGAGAACAAAAGGCAAGCTAAATACCCTAGGAAAAACAGTCAAAGCCCTAGAGGTAACCAGAAAAACTAGAATAATTTGATGACTCAGAAATTAGGAAGTAATTTTGAGTTTAAAAATAAAGCTTGTTATGAATGTGGCAGTTTTAATCATTTGATCAATGACTGTGAAAAGAAAATGGTAGAGAAAACTGTATGGAACAATGCTAGAAGGGAAAATCACCAAAATTCTCAAAGAATGACTCACCCTCATCTAAAAGGAAACTTTGTTCCAAAAGCAGTCTTAATGAAATCTGGCATTAAAACACTTAAAATTGTTGGGCAAAACTTTTCAAAAGCAGCAGTATCAGTTAATACTGCTAGACCAATTAATACTACCTACCCTAGACCAACAGTGAATAGTACAAGGACATCATCAAATGTTTTTAATAAAGCACATACACATGTTAGAAGGCCCTTTAACAAGTCAACAACAAATAAGAACAGTAATTTAAAAGAAAAAGTTAATACTATTAAGGGAAATGTTACTACTGCTGGGCCAAAAGCAGTAGTAAGTGTTAATAAGGGATATGAGGCTAATGCTGTTAAGGCCTCAGCATGTTGGTTTGGAGACCAAAGCAAAAGGTTTTAGACCATATCTCCAGACATAATGGTGCATCAATGAATTTTAAAAGATTCGACTATATTGATGCACAAGGCAAATCTAAGTCTGTAATGGCTTAGGTCCCCAAGAGAGCTTGATTCTCTTACTTTTGTGCAGGGAAATCCACAGCTATAATTAGAGGAAAAAGGAGTAATTGACAGTGGATGCTCTAGTCACATGACTGGAAATAAGTCCTACCTCTTAGATTATGAAGAAATTTATGGTGGATTTGTTGCATTTGGAGGAGATTCAAAAGGAGGTAGAATCACTGGTAAAGGTAAAATCAGTACAGGTAAATTGGATTTTAAAGATGTGTACTTTGTTAAGGAGCTTAAGTTTAACCTTTTCAATGTCTCACAAATGTGTGATAAGAAAAACAATGTTCTTTTTACAGATACTGAATGTGTTGTTTTGTCTTCTGACTTTAAGCTACTTGATGAAATTATGTCTTGCTTAGAGTTCTAAGAAAAGATAACATGTACAGTGTTGATTTAAAGAATATTGTTCCTTTAGGAGATCTAACTTGTCTCTTTGCAAAGGCCACACTAGATGAATCTAATCTTTAGCATAGGAGGCTTGGGCATATAAATTTCAAAACACTGAACAAACTAGTAAGGGGAAAACTTGTTAGAGGTTTACCTTCAAATATTTTTTTTAAAAACCATACATGTGTTGCTTGTCAGAAAGGAAAGCATATGGTTGCATATGGTTTTGTTTGGGCTAACATTTGTAAAGAGTCTAATAAAAAAAGATGTACTTCCTAGTTGTCACAGATGACTATAGTAGGTTTAGTTGGGTTTTCTTTTTAGCTTCTAAGGATAAAACTAGTGAAATCCTTAAAACATTCTTAACTGGCATAGAAAATCTAATTGACCTTAAGGTGAATGTAATTAGATGTGACAATGGGACTGAATTCAAGAATAAGGTCATGAATCAGTTCTGTGAAATAAAGGGTATTAAGAAGGAATTTAGTGTTGCTAGGACTCCACAACAAAATGGAGTAGCAGAAAGGAAAAATAGGACACTAATAGAAGCTGCTAAGACTATGCTAGCTGATTTAAAATTGACAAAAACTTTTTGGGTTGAAGCAGTTAATACTGCTTGTTATGTTCAAAATAGGGTGTTAGTTATCAAGCCTCATAGCAAGACCCCTTATGAACTCTTTCTAGGTAGAAAACCTGCCTTAAGCTTCATGAGACCATTTGGGTGTCCTGTTACTATTCTTAATGCGTTAGATCATTTGAGCTGAGTTTGATGGAAAGGCTGATGAAGGGTTCTTTGTAGGATACTCTACTAATAGCAAAGCATACAGGGTATTCAACAGTAGAACTAGGATAGTAGAAGAGAACCTGCATGTTAAGTTTAGTGAAGAAACACCTAATATTGCAGGAAATGGACCTAATTGGCTTTTTGATATAGATACTCTAACTATATCTATGAATTATAAGCCAGTTGTTATAGGGAACCAAACTAATGGTAATGCAGGTACCAAAGAAAACATTGATGCAGTTCTAGATGGGAAGAAAATAGTACCTGATCAAAAGTATATACTGCTACCATTGGTGACATCTGATCCATTACTCTCTAAAAGTTCAAAGGATTCTCCTGATGTTGGATTCAAACCATCAGGGGAAACATCAGGGGAGGAGGAAAAGATAGATTATGAACATCAAGATAATGAAGATAGTGAGGTGCCAAATACATAGGAGCCAAGAATTAATCAGGATCAAGATGCAAATGTCAACAGCACTATCAACATTAATACTGTTAGTTTAACTGTTAGTGCTGCTGACATAGAAAATAATGTTGTTGATGAGAATATAGTCTATGGATGTATTGATGATCCAAATATGCCTAATTTGGAAGAGATTGTCTACTTTGATGATGATAAAGAAGTTGGTGCAGAGGCTGACATAAACAATTTGGCTACAACTGGGCCTGTCAGTCCTATTCCAACTATAAGAGTTCACAAAGACCATCCACTTTGAACAAATCATTGGAGATATATAGTCAGCACCTCAAACCAAAAGTATGATAAAGAGTGTGACTGAACATGGTATGTTTAGTTCAGTGCAACATAGAATCAATCATAAATATTTTCAGAATTGTCTATTTGCTTGTTTTCTATCACAAGTAGAACCCAAAAAGGTGACTCAAGCTTTGATAGATCCAAGCTGGATAAAAGCAATGTAAGATGAGCTTCTACAGTTTAAATTGCAGAAGATTTGGACTTTGGTTGAGTTACCATATGGCAAGAGGGCCATTGGTACTAAATGGGTGTACAGAAACAAAAAAGATAACAGAGGTATTGTGGTTAGAAACAAGGCAATACTAGTAGCACAGGGTTACACTCAAGAAGAGGGTATAGAATATGATGAAGTTTTTGCTCCAGTTGCTAGGATTGAAGAAATTAGGCTTTTCTTAGCCTATGCCTCATTCATGAACTTCATTGTTTATCAGATGGATGTGAAGAGTGCATTTTTGTATGGCATAATTGAAGAAGTGGTTTGTGTTATCCAAACTTCAGGGTTTGAAGATCTAGAGTTTCCTAACAAAGTTTACAAGGTAGAAAAGGCTTTATATGGTTTACATCAAGCTCCTAGAGCCTGGTATGAGACCTTATCTACCTATTTATTGGAAAATAGATTTAGAAGAGGGACCATAGACAAGACTTTGTTTATCAAGAAGGACAAAGGTGATATCCTGTTAGTGCATGTGTATGTAGGTGACATCATCTTTTGGTCTACTAAAAAGTCTTTATGTACTGAGTTTGAACAAATGATGCACAAGAGATTCCAGATGAGTTCTATGGGGGAGCTCACTTACAGCAAGCACTCCTATGGAGACTAACAAAGCATTACTCAAGGATGAAGAAGCTGCAGATGTGGATGTTCATTTATATAGATCAATGATTAGATTATTGATGTACCTAACAACTTCTAGACCTGACATAATGTTTGTTGTTTGTGATTGTGCAAGGTTCTAAGTTACACCAAATATTTCACATCTTTATGCTATGAAAAGAATCTTTAGATACTTAAAAGGTCATCCTAAATTGGGCCTTTGATATCCTAGATATTCATCATTTGACTTGGAGGCTTTTTCTGATAGTGATTATGCTGGTGCTAGCCTAGACAGGAAATCCACAACAGGAGGTTATCAATTTCTTAGAAGAAGATTGATTTCATGGCAATGTAAAAAGCAGACTATAAAGCAGAGTATGTTGTTGCTGCTAATTGCTGTGGACAGGTGTTATGGATCCAAAATCAATTACTTGATTATGGATACAACTTTATAAACACCAAGATTTTTATTGACAATGAAAGCACAATCTGCATAGTTGAGAATCCAGTGTTTCATTCAAAGACTAAGCACATTAAGATTAGAAATCACTTCATCAGGGATTCATATGAGAAGAGATTAATTCAAGTGATCAAGATTCACATTGATCACAATGTTGCTGATTTACTCACAAAGGCATTTAATGTTAGCAGATTTCAATATCTGATTGCAAGTATTGGAATGCTTAACCTCTGAAGTATTGATTAAGGGGAGGTTAATTGTGTTACTATGAAGCTGATTATCCACAAAGGATGCTTGTAATAACATGGAAATGCTGCATAACAACAAACAGATGTGGATGAAGGGTCAGGTGATCCCACTGAACCCTAACACACATCCACAACTGCTTCACTATCTAATCTTGAACCAATCACTATTCCATCATTATCTTAACACAAAAAGACTCAAAAACCTAGGAAAGTCAAAAGGACCACTAAGATATCTTAGTCTAGTGGACCTATTCCCCTTATAACTTATGAGACTGTCATTAAGGAGTGGGAAGACAGAATGGAAAGGGCTGCCACTACTGCTTCTAGCTTAGAAGCAGAGCAGGACAGTGGTAACATAAATAGGACCCAATCCATGGCAACACTTAATGAGTCTTTTCCTTAGGGAACTGATTTAGGTAGTGGTCATAGGTGCCAAGGTACCATATTGGGGGTGCAAAAGCTCAAATTAGGTTTGAGGTTGCATCTAAACAGTCTAATGATCCACCTCTCACAAGATTTAACATACTTGGAAGTGGGGAGGACAGCATAAAACTAAAGGAATTAATGGAATTTTGTACCAAACTGTCTGTTACGGCTCTTGATTTATGATATAAAAACAGATAGAGTGAATTGGTGAGAAAAAAAATGAGAGATATAGTGAGCTGAAAAAAAGAAAGAGGGTTGTGTGATATAAAACAGATAGAGTGAAT
>BQNB010068664.1:0-33766 GCA_026074375.1 Tanacetum coccineum | reverse complement strand
TCGACACTGTGTTGAAGGCCATCACCGATCGAATAGCAAGCACACTACCTAGCGATACGGTCAAGAACCCAAAACTAAGTACTACCCTAGTTTTGTCTGCTCATTCTTACCCTACTAAAGATCCGCAATGCTCAACCCATATCCATAGCTCAATCAACGCCATCACAATCCACCCCAAGCAGCCTGAAGAATCCCAAGTTAATGAACCTGATGTAGGACAAGAGGAAAAAGGCAACCTTGGAAACACCAACTCTAACCCACACCCACAACCTGATCTATTAGCTTCCATCGCCACAAAACAGGTACAAAAGCTGAATTCAATGCTTGAATCGCTAGGATTGGTTCCTCGATCCTCCAATGCAAAATTTGTCTGCTCTAAAGGGGATGATGGTGAAGTAATGTTCATCGAGATCGAGATAATGATGAACCTAGAAAGGATGGTCCCAATGAAAGCGAAGGGGCAGCGACGGAAGAACCGGCGGTAAAATACTTCGACACTCTCTCGACTAGAGATGAGCTAACCTACCATAGATACCTAATTAGTGGCCTAATCCTTTCAATATTTCTAAGGAACCCCATCATCACGGAAGGATGCCCCCTCCAACCTCAAGATACCATGCAACATTGGGCATGTGCATATCGAAAAAGCTTACATTGACCTTAACTCCCCTCTTAATATCATGACCCGAATGATGTATAATTGGATCATGAGGAGAAAACTTGACCCTAGGGAAAATGCGAATGGAGGAATTAGTAATTTCACAGGAAGGATTAAAGGGATGCATGTCTTCGTAGGAAACTTCACCTATGTTGTAGACTTCATGATTGTCGAGGATATTAGCTCGATCATAGACCCTAGGTTGTCACAAGTAGTACTAGGGAGGCCTTTTATTGAAATATCCAACATGACTCACGACCTACCCGAAGGAGTAGTTAGGTTCACCAACGAAAACGATGAAGTTGCCTATAAAATGCCCCATAAGATAGAACAATACAACTCATTGTCGAACCTAGAAAAGGAACACACAAAATCGGTCTACCTTAGGAACGAGGAGGACAAGAGAAGAGGAGTTGACTATGTAATGAGTAAGATATTAGGGTTCTACAAGGAATGTTTAGAGTTAGGCCCTGAATATGTAACTGGATTGGATGATGAAGGAGAAGTCACGTAAGGACGTGTGACTTCGAGTCTAGCTACAAGACTCGTTAATAAAGAAAAGCGCTTCTTGGGAGGCAACCCAATTTACTTTTCCCGCAAATTAGGAGTGTCATGTGTGTTTTAATTCTTTATAGTTTGTTTTTGTATTGTCTTTAACCTCGTCTTAATTGCAATCAAAGGTATTTTGCAAACAATAAGTGTAGGAGAATTTATCCGGCTTTTGAGCCAAATTTAAACATGATAAATGAATTGTTCTTGATTAATTCGCGTCAGTTTGAGTCTATGATTTAATGGTTAAATCTCAGGTTTTGTACAGCATTTTATACAAGAAATTAAACTTATGGATCAAGTGCAGGAATTTTTTCAGAAAAACAAAATAAAACGTTTTTTTCACAGACTGTGGAGACGGCGTCACGATTAACACGCGACGCCGTCACCACGACACCTGTGACGGGGTCACTAAACCCTGACGGCGTCAAATGCCCAGGTCAAGAAAACTTAAAGTTTTTAATTATTTTGAAAATAAAACTTGCATGACATTTAAATCTTCCGTTATAAACCTGCAAAACCTAATGAGTTTAACAATTCTTTCATCCTATCTATCAAGTCAAACCCTAAATTCATATTGTTTATTGGTTAAATCACACATTTTTATGCTTGGTTAGTTGTCTTTGCTGTCTTTTGATTACATGTTATTATTTGATGAGAAGAACGCTATTGTGTTCTTTGAAAGTTTCTATTGTATGATTTCTTGGAGGACAACTTTAACCAGTTTCATATGTTTGCTTATCCTTATTGAGCAAACTTATGGAGTACTAGTTTCTCTTACTTGTTTTCATTCCCTTTATTCGTTTTTACGGTGTACTTTATGAGATCATTGGGGACAATGTTCTAAACTTAAGTGTAGGGGGAAATATCCTTAGAAACTTTTCTTCATTTGTCATTTGCTTTGTTCCTTAAATAATGAGGGTTAATATATTCGAACTTAGCATAAGAGGTGATTTTTACCAAATTTTATATTTGTTTATTACACATTCCGACGAAAAACCAAGTATTATTAGCGGTCTACATGGGATTAAGAATTCATATTACCTGCATAAAAACCACTCAAATTCCACCCCCACAATGTGAGGTTCCTCGTCATTAGAATATTATACTTTAGCTTTGTGCGAGTTAAGGACGTGAGACTCATGGGTGTCTATTCCGTCATTATGGAATGTGTCATGCCTCGTTTTGTCGCCTTTTCTATAAACATTGTATCGGTTACGTTTGGTTTTATGAGAGTGTACGGTAGCATTATTAAATTCTAGACTTGTTTTTGTGTTGCATCCCGAGACGCATAGTAAGTATTGGATTTGTTGATATGAGGAATTTGGATTAACCCATGTTTTAAACCTGTAACTGTTTATGATGGTCACCAACCCCCCCTTCCCCCTTCTTCCTCTCTCCCCTCCTCCCCCCCCCCGCTACCACCTCCCCCCCCCCACCCTCCCCCCCCATTCACACCCCCCCGCCCCCACACCATCTCTGCCCCCTCCCTCCAGCCCTCCCCCCTCATCCTCGCACCTCCCCCTCCCCAGTTTATTATTTTTCTTTTTTTTGTTTACTTCTCCCAATTATTCTATTTTCATAATATATACTATCCACACCCTTTTGCCATGCACTCACTTTAGTGCAGGATACCCTTGTATATCCCTCCGGGTATCTTTTTTCACGGTTCTATATATTTTGGTTAATTAGGATATTAATGAAGAGCATTGTCACCCTTAAACCAATCATTACACCCAAAAAGCCTTAGCCTACCTTATATGTACTCGCTTTTAGTATATTATTATGATAACCTAAGTTAATTATTTGAGTACATGGTTTCTAAGTCCTTATCCTTGTAAATATAGTTTCGGGATGATTAGGATTCATGGTTGTATTTATTTTAACAAGGAAGGAATGCTTTTTTAGGGGAGAAAAGTTTAAGTCAATACACCCCATATGTTTGTCAAATGATCTCCGTGTTAGTTTGATCCACTTTAAAACGGGTCATTAGTTAGATTGTAAATATTGAGCATGTAAAATCTCAAGTGTAGGGGTACGTGTTATAAACCCCATGTAATGTATTATGTTATTAAAAATTGAAAAAATGTGAAAAGAAAAAGAAAGAGATTGGATGTAGAGTTGTGTAGAGTTATTGATTATCTTCGTTTGAGTTGGACTTAGCAAACCCACCCAGCGTGATATTGTGTAGTAAATTAGCTAACCCTTCCACCCTAAATTCACCCAAAGTCACCACCCAAATGTATCCCATCCATTTCCGTTTCTCACATTATATGTTATCTTACACCTACACCCACTAACCCTTTAAAAAGAACTCTTTAGATAGTAATGTTATAATACTTGCACCTAGCAGTGAGAGGTTTGATCCTTTACCAATGCATATTGGTAATTTATATGCTGATGACAGGTAATGAGTGTGGATTTTCCGTTCTCCCCTTATGTTATGATTCTTATACACCTGAGCAAAGAAGAGATCCCATGAACACTTATGTTGGGAGGATGCTAGTATATACTTTTTGTGCTTTTAATTACGAGGTCTAGAAGGTTGTGTTGTAGAATATTTTTAAAGAGTAGGTAAAATGACCCCTCATATTGTTATTGTCTAGATAGAAAAGCCCATTTGCTTGAGGATAAGCAAATCCAAATGTTAGAGGGATTAATGAGGTGTATTTTATACACTTTTTCAGGGTCGTTTAACCCCTATCGTGCATTTATGCCCAAAATAGGTACTTAATCGTTCCTTTTCAGGTATTTCTCATTTGGAAGGCATTTGGAAGAATTACACGTGACTTGGGCTCATTTGGAGAAGAAACGGACAAGACTACGAACCTACACCAACATCTATCAAGAATGTCTCTACAGTGGCTGGAGACGGCGTCACAAATATAACGTGACGCCGTCACCACGAAGATCAAGACGGCGTCACCATATCTCAAGATGGCGTCACAAGTACACGACCCTACCCAATATCTAGAATATTCTATTCATGACGGCGTCATGATTAAAACGCGACACGGTCGCATCATTTTTCCTATATATAAAAACCCGAAATTTAGGGTTTTGAGCGTGTAACTTTAGAATAAAAAGAGGGTACGAACCCTAGTTCATTTAGCAGCTGTAGGAGACGATTTTAGGGCCTAAAAACCCTATTGTACCTCTTCTAATTCATGTTTTAATCAAGTAAGGTTTACTTAATCATTCAATATGTCTATGTGTTGTTTGATTTATTATTCTTGCTTTATCTTTAACATGCTTGGCTAAACCTCCTATTGTGTTTATTTATGATTGTATGAAACCTAGAATGTAGATCTTAGTGGTGTTGCTTCTTGTGATGGATGTCCAATTTAGGTCTTAGAAAACCAGCTTTTGTCTGCATCGCTGTTGATATGTCTAGGGAAACGTGATTGTGTAGAAAGGATACCATTGGGTATAGTTCTTTAATACTACCTGACCCTAATCTGGTTGATCCACTCATTAATATATATCACATGCACGTGAGTTGTCACTACTAGGGGCCATGTAATTGTCTTTATACTACCTTGCATGTGACGTTGCTTAGCGGCATACTAGTAGTACGGCGAGTTCGTGTAATTCGTTCATTGCTTTAGGAAATAGTTACACTGATCATACATCGTGTGACAGTAACATATAGGAGAAGCAATCTAGGGAGTAATAAATGATTAAATAAACACAGTCTTTTATCTTATTGTTATCACACAGTAGTTTAGTTATATTTAGTTTAAATAGCTAAAACCAAACCTCTCTCAATTATATGATTTACTTGCTTTCCATAAAACATAAAAAAAAATACAAATAATCTTCTCTCAACCCTTAGAATTCTATTAGACCGTGATCAAGCCTTCCCAACCTATTCCTCGAGTGAATGATAAACAACCCCGAGTCTTGCCTATACTACACTACAACGATTAGGTGCACTGCCTAGGGAGTTGTAAAACTTCTCGTGTAGAAGTCTACGGCGGACGCACATCAGTAGAATTCTATCACAATTAAACGCATCCGCTAAAAGCATTCCTATTTGCTTGTTTAATACCAAATAAATGCCTAAAACCGTTATTTATATTTTTTGAACCTGCTCAAACCGGGGGGGGTTTTTTTTGGGGGGGATAATAACAAAATGTAAAAACATTTACAATAAAAATAAACGTTTATAAATTATTAATTGTAAAATTTTCATTTCTAAGATTAGTGATCACTTAAGGTATGGACAAACAAAATAATTAAGCATGATTAGTGATCAAGAAAATATTTTTCTCCTAATCCTAACTTTTAATTATACAAAAGTATTTTCTCAAAAATAAATTTACAAAATATTTTCTAATTAAAATAAATTGGCTTATTATAATATAACTTATTTTTGAAATTCAAATCTCCCCCTAACAGAAGGCTTCTATCACCAGATACAACAATTCCCACTCCTATAAAAAGACATAAAGGGAGGGAGAGTCTAGGCGGCGGCCCCTTATAGGCTAGCGGCCCCTTATATATTAGGGACCGCCAGACCAGCCCCCAGAGAGCCGTATTGGATTGCCTGCCTAATAAATACTGCTTCCATTCCTAGCAGAAAATCATTCCTCTTTGCAAGAAATTTTTCAGTTTTTCTTTCTCTCTCTAAACCTTCTTTCTCTCACTAAATATCTTGATCACTAACATACTTAGATCTTGTTTTAAGTAATGTAATCTCTTCTTCTCATCTCTTCCATCTTATTCAAGTGCAAGAGAAGAACACTCGTATTCATCAAGAAATGAAGTGTTAATTAGTGATCTATCCTCCTTTCTTCTAAGTACCAAAACTCTATTGTATTTATCTTGTGTATTTGTGTGATTCAGATATTATGTAGATCCAATAGTGTAGATCTTGTGAGTGTGTAGATCTTGTGAAGTGGTAGATTGGTTCTAGCTAAGATTAGGACTCGACATTTAGCTTAGTGTCGGAAAATAACGTAAGCGACGTGTAAATGGTTTTCTTCACCTAAAAGGAGCTTGTTGACATAGTGAAATCTCGAGTCGGATACTTGGGGAGTAGAGTAGGGCGAAGAGGTGCTTCATAGCCGAACCACTATAAAATCTTGATGTCTTGGTTTGGTTGTTTCTTTCCTTATCTCTTTACATTATTATTGTTGTTATCGTGTTTTAGTTTAGATAGTTATTGCTTGTTCATATTGTGATTTGATTGAACATATAACTCGAATCTATACATTTTTGAAAGTAAACTTTTAAAACGCAAAACAAACATGTAAACTATTCAACCCCCCCTTCTAGTTTCCATAATTGGTATCAGTAGCAAGGTCACTCAAGATTTTTAAAATATATTGTATTTTAAAGCTTGGATCGATCTATGGATTCTGACAAATATCTAAAGGGCAATCTACTGCAAGACTTGCCACTCATTTGAAATAAGCGTCTTTATTTAATTGGGAAAAAATAGATTCGAGGACATATGTCTAAATTTAAAAGATCCAGATCTTTGGCATGTTATTACCAATGGTGATTTTTAACCTATTGTACAAAATCCAAAAACCAAATTAGATGAGGTTATCCCTTTGGAAAAACAAATTGATGATCTCAAAAAGAGACTTGTGAAAAATAATGAAGCAAAAATGGTTATTTACAATGCTTTTCCATGAAAAGAATATGAAGAATTTCATGTTGTACCTCCGTGCCAAAGAACATTTGGAAAACTTTTGTTAATCACCCATCAAGGTACTAGCCAAGCAAAGATATAAGTTCGACCTTTTGGTTTAACAATATGAATCATTCGCTCATTTCCAAGTCGATCTATAGATAGTGCTTTTGCTTAGTTTTAATACTTATTAGTTCTAGTCTTAAAGCTCTGATGAAGGTTTTTCTAGTAAGAACTACGTAACAGGAAATTTCTTAGAGGCTCTTACATCATAAATGGAGAGGCAAAGTGTTCATGCGATTGAAGAGTTCGAAAGACGTTAACGTTCACTATCTCGTGTGAACTAATCGGGAATCCTCAAGTGCATGAAATGATCATCAAGAAAGATTTCCAAAATAGTCAAAGCAGTTGAAAGAAATGTATTGCTTTTAAAGGCTAAGAAAGAATCTAGTGATAAAGAATGTTCGACTTCTGGTAGTGAAGACGAAGAGTATGCCATGGCGGTAAGACACATCAAGAAGTTTGTTAAAAGAAGAGGTAGATTCGTGAGACAACCTCATAATGACAAAAAAGGCGTTCCAAAGAAGTCGTGATGACAAGAACGGTAAAGGTGATAGAAAATGCTTTAGATGTGGCGACCCACTCTATTTTATGGGAATGTCCAAAACCACTCAAGATAAGAACCAAAAGAGCTTTTGTCGGAGGCTCTTGGAGCGATAGCGGTGAAGAAGATGATGAAAAGGTCAAAGATGAAATGTGTCTTGTAGCTCACGCATCAAGTGAGGTATGTTCCGAATCATCTTACTTTAGTGATGAAAACTCATCAATTGATGATATAGCTTTAGACAACGAATATGATAAGTTATGCAAACATGGGTCTAAGATAATCACTAAAAACTTTATAGTTAAATAGCTACTAGAAATAGTCTAGAAAATGAGCTTAGAGAATTAAAAGTAAAATTGTCCACACTCGAGAAAAAAATAAGGGAGTTGATCTCGATTGTGCAAAGTGTCATGTACTTAAAATTAAGAATGAAAAACTCAAAGATGAATCTACTAGATTAAACAAATTTGAAAAGAGTACACATTGCTTAAATGAAATGTTAAGTAATCAAAAACCCTCCGGTGATAAATTAGGTTTAGGGTTTAATTCATTTGAAGCATCATCAGTGGTATTAAGGAAATTATATTCGTGATTTTTGAAATGGAGGATTCTGATGGATGGTCCCTTAAATAAGGGCGACCCCTAAATGACCAGCGGCGCCCCAAAATAAAATATGGGACGCCACCGCAACGGCCTGGATTCTGAGGAAAATTATGTCTTTCAAAAATCCATTTTGGGTCCTAGACCAAAACACATAATTGTAAACAATGCCAAAGTTCCCGTTGCTAGTGACAATGAGTTAAACAATTTTATAAGCCATTTGTCAAAACCCGGAGTTGGATTTTCTAAACCCAATTTTAGATCAAAATCCAAACTCTAGAAGAGTACTAATAATTATTCTCGTCCTAAAACACCGTAACCAAAAAGACATGTTGGTCGACAAAACCAACCTCATGGCTTTCCCGTAAGTTGGAACAACTTTCCACGTTAAAGTTACATGCCATGGGAAATGTGTCTTCCATTCTCACATCCCAACCAATTGCATCAAATGTAAGGGATGTTTGGCACTAACAACTATGGACCCATGAGATACTAGGGACCAAATGTTTGAGTTATTGTCTTATATAAATAGATATGTCTTGGAGTCGACTTGGAGCCCGACAAATAGATATAGTGGATGCTCCAAACATATGATGGGCAACCGAAAGCTCTTCTCCACTTACAAGGCATACAATAGAGGTAACGTCATTTTTGGTAGTAATCTTCGCGGTAACATCATTTGAATGGCATAGGTGTTGTTTTTCCAATGACTCTCTCAAAATAGATAATGTAGAACATGTTGATAACTTAGGATTTAATTTGCTAAGTATAGGACAAATATGTGACAATAAGCATAGAGTAACTTTTTCTGAACGTGATAGTGAAATCACTAAGAACGGTAAAGTCATAGGTAGCGGTATTAGGAAGAAAGGCTTATATGTGATAAAATTAGGAAATAAGCCTAAGGATCAAATTTGTCTAACTACGATTAATGAAAATTCCACCTTATGGCATATGAGATTAGGACACGCAAATATGCGTCTCATTCAATCGTTGGCCTCTAAGGAATTAGTTAGAAACTTACCTAAGCTTAAGTTTGATCAAAAATTTTATGATGCTTGCAAAATTAGAAAACAAGCTCACGCTAGTCACAAAGCTAAGAATGTAGTCTCAATGACTAGATGCTTAGACCTTCTCCATATAGATCTCTTCTGTCCATCCGCCGTATGGAGTTACAGAGGAAAACCGTTACACCCTAGTCCATCAGTAGTGACTCTAGGTATACTTGGACATATATTCTAAGGATAAACGAGCTTTCTTTCATTTGAAATATTTAGTAGGACAATCTAAACCAATTGGTTGTTCAATAGTGTCCAATTAGAAACCGACCTATGGTAGAGGAATTTGATATGAGGTGCAATTTGGGGGAGTTTGCATTCCAACGGTATTACACATAACTTCTCGGCTCCACGCACTCCTCAATCAAATGGCGTGGTTGAAAAGGAAAAATAGGACACTTCAAGAAATGAGTAGGACTATGTTGAATGAGCAATCGTTACCACAAAAGTTTTGGTGTAACGTCGTAGATACTTCAACATACATTCTCAACCGAATTCTCATTAGAGCCATTCTAGGAAAAACACCTTATGAACTCTTAAGAGGTAGAAAGCCTACACTAGATTATTTTAGAGTGTTTGGAAGCAAGTGCTTCATTTTGAACACAAAAGACTACCTTACCAAGTTTGACCCAAAGTCATAATGAGATGGTTTTTCTAGGTTATTTCTCAAATAGTAAAGCATACTTATAGCTTCCTAAAACAAACACACTAGGAATTCAAAGAATCACTTATCGGTGACATTAGTATGAAACTCCTCCACCTTAGGCATCACCCTTGGTGGATGATGATTAGATGAAGTATAAGCAATTAAGTTCACGAAAAGAAAAACCTAGAAAATGACATTGTGGATGAAATTTAGAGGTTGATGAAATAATCAACATTAAGGAATCCTAAGGAGCCACCATTAGAAAATGTCATAGGGTAACCTTTAACCAAAGAAACCCTTTAGGTTACAAGCCCAAAACCCAAAGTAACTTCTTTTGTATTTTTATCAACTATAGAACCTAAGAATGTGAATGAAGCATTAGGAGATGAGAGTTGGATAGTCACCATGCAAGAAGAATTAAATCAATTTGTTGCTAACTACGATTTAGATGTTAGTTCTCAACCAAGAATATGACAATCATAGGAACTAAAGTGGGTATTTAGAAATAAGTTAGACTGAGAACGGTAATTGTTTTCAAAATAAGGTCCTAGTTAGTTGCTCAAGGCTAAAACCAACAAAGAGGGCATCGTTTATGATGAAAAATTATGCCCCGGTTGCTAGACTTGAGTCCATTAGAATCTTATTAGCTTATTCTTACGCCTTAGACTTTAAACTGTTCCAAATGGATGTAAAAAGTGCATTCCTGAACAGTTTTTATCAATGAGGAGGTATAAGTGGCACAACCTCCAAGATTTATTAATTTTGAAAAACTGAATCATGTTTATAAATTAAAGAAAGCTTTATATGGTCTTAAACTAGCATCCAAAGCTTGGTATGTTTAGAATAAAAAGCCTTCCTTATTAAATGAATATTAAATGAGATGGTAGATAACACTCTTTTTTACTAAGAAGAAAGTTCAATCTCTATCATTATTCACATTATTTGTCGATGACAATATATTCGGGTCGACTTGTCAAGACATGTGTGATGGAATTTGCCAAAATTATGCATGACGAGTTCGAGATGAGCTATTGATGGGTGAACTTAATTCTTCCTTGGATTATAAATTAAAAAAATGGAAGATGTTATATTCTTTAAATCAATCTAAGTATATTAAAGAAAAAAAAAAAAAGGGCTTTTTAAAAAGAAATTTAGTCTAGAAAGGATTCTAAAACTAATGAAAAAACCCCATGTCCTCTGATACTAAACTCACGAAGACGAAGAGTGTGAGTCAGTAGATAGTCACCAAAGTACGAGGCATCATGTTAGGTAGTTTATTATACCTAACGGCAGTAGGCATGGGGAATATAAAATTTTTCAATTTTGGGGTTTTTAGTGTCAGGCCTTTGTGCTCGCTTCCATGAGGTCCTAAAAACTCTCACCTTAAAATCGGGTAAGTGTATCTTTCAATTTCATTAAGGATACGCACGTAGGATTATTTGGTTTATCCTAAGGGGGACGGCATAGAAACCGTAGTATATGCCGACTCTGATCATGCGGGAGATTATGTGGACCAAAAGAGCACTAGCGGTATTTGTACCTTCGTGGGATGTTGTTTGACATCTTGTTCTCGAAGAAACAAACCTCTCTTGCTATATCCACTACCGAAGCCAAATACGTAAGCGCCGAAAGGCATGTCAACATGCACACTATGGATGAAAAAAAGCTTCATCGACTACGACGTACGGATCTCGGTCGACTTTCCCAATCATGTGCCGGAAAACAAAGACGTGATTGCCTTTAGCAAAAACCCGGGGCAACTTTCTCATACCAAACACATCAAAATACGTCACCACTTTCTTTCATGATAATTTCCAGAAAGGACATATCTGCAATCGAAAAAGTGCCATCCGTCGACAACATCGCCGGCATTCTTACTAAACCCCTTAAACGTGAATCGTTTAACTATATACGTCTTGGTTTAGGAATGATGGAACACATTCTATAAATCATCTTAGTTCGCTTCTCTTTCTTCTGTCTCAATTCTTGGTTCATGTTCCATTCCGTGTGTGACAACTTAAATACTTCATCCGAAGTACTTTAAGCATATTTAATTCGCGAAATGCAAATTAAAATGTCACTCATCTTTGTAATTTTTTTGTCAAAAACCAAGTCCAAAAACCCTTAGCTGAGGGCGGCCCCTGAAGAATACAAGTAATCTTTGATATGAGATGGGAAGGAGCTTAGTGAAAGAGAGTGAAAAGAAGGATGTATTTCATAAGTAAAATGTGAATACAAAACCAACCAACCAACCAACACCCTCTCCAAAGCATGGAGAGGGTATTTATAAATGAGATGTGGTCGGCTATGGACCTAAATAGGCTTTCCATGGGCCTTAGGCCATATTAAACTACTTTACTTGACATATGATTAACTACGTGCTAAGACTAATACATATTGGAAGTGATCGATAATTTTCTTGTTTTTAACAATCTCCCCTTAAGGGAGGTCACTCCAATTTACAAAACTTTAAACCTAGCATACTATGCTTCATCTTTAGTCTTCAGCTCGTAAACTTCATTTCTTGATTTACTCTTGTGAATATGGTGTTAGTGATCTAGTGACTTTGGGATTTCGAAACTTGTTACTTTATCTTTAACTTGTTGTGAGAGAATGTTGATTTGGCTTCTAAGATCCATCAACCAAAGCATAATCTCTTGCCATCTTAATGAACTTTGCCATCCTTGTGAAACTTGTGACTTTGGACCCCGTCTGCTCATACCTTTCTTGATTTGTTGACTTGAAATGCTTTTATGTTACATCTTTCTTGAGGATTCTTTAACTATACACTTCGTCAAATTTGAGAAAGGGGACATTCTGTTATCAGAGTGACAGAAACTTTCTTTGAAATTCTTTGACTTTAATACTTTGTCATCTCAAGAAAGACGTACCGGTTATCAGAAGTAGCGGAAGTCTTGAAACATGTATTTGAGCTTTGATGATGTCTTTATGTTTGTCGGTCTGGTATGAGCATGTGGCTATGAATCTTGTGAGTCAGCAGGAAACAGGTACCTTCACCACCATCTTTAAGTTTCCTGCAATAAAATAGTTAGCAATAAAGCGAGGGGACGAATATGGATTTGTCATTCGCCCGCATTTGGTTGGAGTAATCTTCGAATCTGTAAGGATCAACCTGTGATCAGGTAGATTCAATTTAAGAAGAATCTGCTTGACAGGATTTCCAGCTGAAGTATAGAATCTTTCTAACACATGTGTATTAGATCTATCAAACTCAGATGTTTCATATCGGAATGTCTCAAAGCAGAGAACACGATAAGAGTGAACCAGTGAGTTACTATCTCACCGATTGAAGTAAAAAATTGATTTGAAAATCAATTGACGTGTCACTTGATAAAGTGGTTTTGTAACACATCAAGAGTGTTAATCATTTCAAAATTCATCATCAATAGTCAATTCATAACCTGGAACAAGTTTAATTCTTATAGAATCGCACCATCATTTCTTTCCAGTTGTCACAAGTTTGATTCAAAAGGAATCACACAAGTCACCTACCATGAGCTTGTTTGATTGTTGGGACTCAAGCAGGGATTTCCATCTTCATTGTGACATGATAATCCGAAGATGTTCTGGCAAATCACAAGGTTAATACGTAGGACTCTTAGCATATATCTTGTTATTTACATTGTGTGATTTAGCAAGCTTAATTTGACAAGTGTCCTAATGAGATTTATAGATGATCTATTTTGGCTCTAGACTTAATAGTGCACTTTGATTTTAGTGATCGGAGGCTGGAGCAGACTGTCACCTTTTCAATATCAAGTAACTCAGAGTGAGAAAGTCAGATTAGAAAATGCGTGAAACCTCATGAGAAATGAAAACAGAGTCTTTTTGGAGAAACATTGAGTGGCTAGGAGGGGGATTGTAACATAGCGTTAGGGGTCCATGATAGTCTTCAATGTCAGACAACATCTTAGTGTTTCTGACAGTTTATGTATTGACCCGGTTTCTGCCTAAGTGTATGGAGGGCTTCTTTCTTTTCACCCTTTATCCTTACATTTATTTTTCATTCTTTAAGCCCATCAATGCTTACCGAGACTTCATAACTAACACCTTGTTAGGTTGTGTTCAGTGTTAGCTCCATCTCAGTCGGCATTATTCTCGATTCTCACTTTTTCTCCTTTTGTATCTTACCTAAGGGACTTCTACACTAACTAGTGGGATATATCTGGGTAGATCCCTCCGGTTTGGTGGTCGGATCATGGGATTTGAATACCTATGCCTAACCGCCTTATAACTCAATAAATTTAAGTACATGGTTGGTCTTTTGGGTATTTCATCACAATCCTTTAACATCATTGAAAAGTTCAATCAAAGTGTTTGATATAAATATCAAAAGATTAACACTTTGAAAGTTTTTCATCATCTCACTAAAAGCTTACCCATTAACATGTGCATCTGCTAATCGGTTATACATGCTAAGTGTGGAGTCGCATTGAGTCCATTTTTTACAAAATCACATTTCAATACTTATTTGCATTCAGTTTAATTCAAATTTTCTCCCCTTTTCCAATATGTTAATCCTTGATATTTGGATATTTCAATTGATAACGTTCAGGCAGAAAATGTTTCTCAATAATAATCTAACAGGAAAACATTTTAAGATCCCCTCAATATTTGAGGGGAATATAAGACAGTGTGAGTATAATATTTTAAAAACTTTTGAATTTACTAAGATAATTCTTGAAAAATTTTGGTACTCGAGCACTCCTTAGAATCACATTATGTCTCACACTATTTATATTCACAAGACTTATTATAGTTACATGGTTTTGTCCTGAATGATGAGAACATCATATGATAGAATCATATGGTTCTTTTGTCGCAGTCGTAGGTCTCCTTCGTACAATCTCCCACCCATGAACTTTTCTAAGCTCCTCATTAACATTCTTTCTTTCAAAAAGTTGTCAATCTGATCTTTCTCTGTCCAAGCACTCTTCGATACTGCTTCAACTTTCTTTCCAAGTTATGAAAGTATTTTGCTTAAACTTCGAGTATGTAACAGATTCAGTTTCATATGTAACTTGGCTCTGTGTGTGGGGATGTCGGTGCATCTTCTGTTTGATTTTCTTAGACTCTCCCCCTAAACCAACAATCCTTTCTTGAGTAGATTCATAATTTTCTTGCAAGCCGCATCAAGTAGTCTTGATGTATAAAGCCCAGATATCCAAAGTACACAATTAACCCTTTCAAGAATTTAATACTGCAACACCAAAGTCAATTAAGTCCTGGATGAGCGCATTTCTCTCTTCAGGATTGTTATGGTATAAATTGTAACACCAAAGTCAACTAAGTCACGGATGTTGACAATTAAATCCCTATATGTACCTCTTTTTATCAAATATTTCTACTCATTTTAAGAATAAGCTTAGAGATTGACCGGTCAGGTAAAACATTAATTAAATCAGACAAAACTCTTTTTACGTTTTAAATAATTATACTCCCAAAACTTCCCCCTGGGGACTCAAATGATGCATACTGACTAAAGACGAGATGTCTCTTCTACCATGTGATTGAAATTAGGTGCCACCCTGGAAAAAAAGATTAAAAAAAAACCTAAAATAAAAAGAAGCTAACCTTAAAAGATAAAACAAGCTAACCTCAAAAGAAGGCCTAGGACACTATCAGGTATGCATCTACTCCTTCCCCCTTGCTGGTTTCGACACGTCGGAATCAGCAAAACCTTGTACACACATACTCGAGAACGTGTTTGAAGAATCAATATATCTTAGATCTATTCCGTGAGAATCAACTTCAAGGTCTTTAAAACTATGTAATTATGTCCAAACATTCCTAAGTCTTTTACAGCTATGAGGTGTTGGCAATATTTATCGTATGTAGTTTTAAAGCCTATACTCAGTACGGCTCATATTTCAAATAAGTTCATAAAGTTTGAAACAAATGAAATCTAAAGCTCATGAAGTTAATATACATAAACTCCCCTTAAAAATGTTATCCGTCATAATTCAAAACTTTATCTGTTTATTCTATGACTTATTTTGAATAACCATTTTAAAATATTATTTGATGACGCTTTCTCCCCCTCAAATAATGACCCGTTTTCTATTTAAAGAGTTGTTGTCATCATTTAAGTTGGTCGAATTGTCTTTGACAATCTTTTTGTGATTACTATAACCACTGATTTCATTATGAAGATAACTTTTTACCAATAAAAATAAGATTTCTCTTATTTTGACACATAAGCGCACTGGCACGTACACTTATGGTAATATAGGAAGCACGGGTTGTGATATAACACCTCATGTTTTAGGTCATTGTATGACATTATGTAATCCACTGATTATTTTTAGGGTTTTACGCGTTTGCTTTTAAATCGTAATCATTAAGCTAAATCGCGTAAACTAAAAATGATCATACAATGTAAAACAGGCATCTAACAATTAAATGTTTACATCATCAAGTGTTATATGATTTTTTAGAGGATAATTATTATCCAGTGCACATTTTATTTTTGTGGTTACGTTAAGTGTTTACGCTTTCGAGATAATGTCGTTTAGGTCTTCCCGGAAGCCAAGTTAACTTAATCTACGCTTCATCTATACAAAATTATACCCAATACTTAAAGTTTTATGTAAAACTTCCATTGTATTTATCACTTTATACCAGATTCATTATGAAAAGGAATTCAAAGCATGACTTACAATGTACAAGTTCTACAATTTTTCCAAGTCTTACTACATTTATACTTCATATAATGCAAGTATTACCTTAAATAAATGAATTCAAATACTTATCTTGCTTCTATACATATACATATATTTCGTGTATTTTTGACTAGGATAAGCCAAGAAGAGTCACCAAGAAGCTTTGTAAAATATCTTCATGCAACTTGAACATGACTAGACCAAGATAAGCTCTAAATAAGCATATCTTATTCTCATGTCATCTAATCTTCTTCAAGAAGCTTTGCCACCCTGCACACATCAACTAGGCACACAAATATCTTCCTAGTAGAACCCCCCCACCCCCCCCCCCATTTTTTAAAAAAAAAAAACTATATATACCAATGTATATGACGTGAGCTAAGAAGTCATAACACATTTCCTTATCAAAGAAATCACAAAATCTCTTCCTTTGTTCACTCCATTTCCCACGGCTCAAAACCCTAATCAAACACAATCCATAGCTTGATTTTCTATATATTATTACAAGCATACACAATCATATCAAGGTATTCTAAGTGTTTTCAAGAGTGGTTCCTCCATTTGCAAGGCAAGAATCAAGAAAAGAAGGAAAGCAAAGGGTTTACTTGGGAAAAATTAGGGTGTTCACCATTTATTTTCAGCCAGGTTGTTAATTCACAAGGGTGTGTTTGTATTTTCTATCTACTACTCATCCACACAAGGTTATATATAAGGCTTAATCATTTCATAACTAAGATTTTATGTGTTCATATGTGATTTTTGATAAAGTCACCATTTAGGGAACTTTTGAAGATGTAAAATGAATTTTTACTTATGATCATTGTTTTGTTCACTCATTTACATGTCATATGGCTGATAATCATAGTTAAAGGGAATGTATATGTGTTTTAACATGTTGGTTAAAGTTAGAAACATGTTTAAGTACATTAAGGTTTCTAAAAATGTCCATTAAAAACAAGTTTTTAAACATCTTTTTTGGAAAAAAAAAATCTTAGGGGGCGTTTTTAAAATTCGAATATACATAATATGTTTTATGATTTTAGAAAATACTTACATGTCACAAGGATCGATGGGTGTCATTAAAGAATTCAAAATACGATTAATAACGTAGAAGCTACGTTATTTACAAGTTTACGATAGTTTATACTTTTATAAAACAATTTTTATAAAAAGTTCTTTTTCACCATGATACTTATACTTTATAAACATACAATAATATAATTAAACTTTCAATTACGAGGAAACGTGTTCGAAAAAAAATCTGCTAAAAACGGAGCTATAACGAAATAAGATACGGCATAAAAATCGGGTTTTACGTTAATTAAAAGTATAAAAAGATTATATAGCTGTTGATGGAACAGTTAATTACACTTTTCATCACAGAATCTCAAAAAAACTAAAAGTGTAATTTATGATCACTGTCTTAATACGAAAGCTTGATGGGCATAGAAACACGTGAAATCGGCTTAAAAACGACAAATTTTATGTCAGTTTTACTCAAAGGCGTTATTATAAACGTTTTTACTTTATAATGTCGATTTTACTTAAACAAATTGATGGTGATTTAGCATCTATTTATATTATATTTATATTTAGAGATGTTATTAGTTTATCAATGTGCTATATTACTAGGATATTTCTAATAGGTCTTCTTCGGGGATGGGCGTATTGACGAGTTGTTGGATTTACGATTTAAAGTGTCCTAACTCCTCGTACGTCATGTCATGACCTATTCAATTATGATAGCCCAACGATAGTACGATGATAACTATATAGGATTATATGCAGGTGTTGTTAGACAACAGACTGATACTGATTTTGACCTATATTAACATTGGTTGCATTCGAGCGTCTAGGGTGACGCGTTTTTACTTGGGATATTTTTGTTATCAGCTTACTCACTCAAGGTGAGTTCATAGCCCCATGTTTTTACAATTATTTAAATTACAAAGTTTTTTGGGTGGAGAACATATGATGTTTTACAAATTGGACGCAAGTGTACATTTTATCATGATTACGTGTTGCCTAAGTAGCGATAACCCACTATGCCCATGAATCATGAACTGTCAATTACTGGAATGTGAGCGCGAATGATTATAGATAGATCTATTTGAGATTGACCTCCCCGTTCGGGTGACTAGCTATCACTGGAAACGAACGTATATCATGTCGGATACTGGATGTTACGGGTTGAACATCATCACGGGCAATGTAGGCAATATTTATATATTGTATTCAATTATGTCGAGCTTCGGTGTCATGAGCTTAGGCAAACGTAATTGCATTTTGTGATGTCTGCATCTGTTGCATTATCACTGGGAAAGTCTTGCGGTCCTGCATATACATTTACATAAACCTATGAAATTCACCAACTTTATGTTGACGTTTTTAAATGCAATGTTTTTCAGGAGGTCATTAAGCACGAGGTACGAAGGATACATTGGTGGTTATATTTTGAAGTCATGCATTAAAGATTTAGTCGCATTATATTTTGTATATCTGTTATGGGCTGGAAATCTTTGTAATAATAACAAGTAAACAAGTAAAGCTTCGAGCTTTTGTAACACATACTTTATTAAATCCAATGTATCAGTTTTAAACGACTTTTTGGTCGTTCTTATATTATCTTGTGTTATTGATCTGAGAAGTAACACGCCCCGGACCCTTATTTCGCTGCGACCCAATTTGGGGGTGTTACACACACTGTCAGTAATAACATTGTCGCATCTTCGACATAAAAATTAGCACATACATGCTGATCAAGTTTTCAATGCACTTGATTTTGCAAAAAGAAAAAAAACTACTGCTTGCGTTATTTTTTGCCTGGAAGTATCAAATTTTAAGTTTATGGTTCAGAATTCATATGTTTATATAATTACGTTATTTGCTGCCTGAAATATCAAATTCTACTTTTTTAGTTTCCGCTTAAACTACCAAAAAACCTGCCATTCATAAGACATTTTAACATTTCTTCCTAAAACTCCATATCATAAGAGCCATATTGGGAACGCAAAATATAGTTGGATGAAACATACGAGGGAAACATCGAAATTGTAGGGCTGAACTTCGAACCGCTTTCATTCGCGTTCTTTCCCCCGGCTCTTTTGACTGGAATCCTCAGAGAAAACCCACGCTTTCTCTCACACGAAAACGCATCTAGTAACGACGCTTGGCTTCGTATGAAAGAAAATGCTTGAAACTATCATGGTCCCAATTTTCCAAGGCAACATTACAAAATTCTATCATGGTCTCCGCGAACTAAACAAGAAGTTTTAAATGCCGCAGCTGGTGGTATTCTCTCTATAAACTCTAACAATCAAGCTTCTCAGCTTTCTCAAAGATTAAGTCTTACTCAAGCTCGATTGGGTAAAAATCAAAACCAAAACATCCTATTAGAAAACTGTTGCTTCACGATGAATGCAAGCAGTATCTCCATACTGACATAATTATGGCGACTTGATGCCATGACCTGAAAATGGATGCTTAGTATAAAGAACTCAAAAAAACCACGTAAACAACAAAAACCATATGAAGATGATCTTACTATATCCAATAGGAAGAAGGCTAAATTCATGTCAAACTTTTCGTAAGACTCGTTTTTACAATGATTACCACGATCGAGACTCAAATCGTGATAATTGGTGTTCAAACAAACAAATTAGTTATAACCGAGAAGACTATCGATCCAGTACTGATGACAAACCTTATGATCTTCAAAAATAATTCAACGATTTCATGAAATCTCAGTAATCGACCAACGCTTTCGTCAAAGAAACATTCATGGATCTCAAGACCCCACTCAAAAACGTAGCCCAAAATCATCAAGCATCAATTCACGAATCTTGAAAACCAGTACGGTACAGACTTGTGACAAAGCAATCTCGGTCGACTTCTCGGATCTCTTCCTAGCAACCACTACCAAACCTAAAAGGACATAATTCCAAAGCTTACAAAACCACCACAATCTCGAATGAGCATGTGAATGCCGTATTCACAAAAGTGTAAATCTTATAACACCCATCAGTTTAACCTAAATGATCAGCAAAACAATTTGTAAACTCCTATCCAACTTTGATAGGCGATGATGAGACGAAGGATCTACACCACAATCGAAAACACAAAATCCCAAACCAAAACTCCTTACCCAAACAATACAAACAAAACTCATGTATTCTCAGAGTCTATAAGGAAAGAGAAAATGGAAGCTCAATACGGAAAATTTCTTGACATGATCCGCGCAGTTTCGTTTGACTATGCCTGAAATATATAACGCAGATTCTGAATTTGTGTGCACTCCGAATGAAAGTTCAATCCACACTTCCCACGATTCATCCGTAACTGCAAGCACGGATTTTATCAACCACTTTCATTTTTTCTTCTTCTGAATCAATGTGCCTCTTATTGATGTCTTGGCCGGAATGCCTAATAATGGAAAATTTCTCAAAGAACTAGTAAACAACAAACACAAAATCGAACAAATCTCGCCGCTTTCTTAGCGATGGAAAGTTCAGCGTGATCCAAAACAAAGTCCAGACTAAACTCGGAGACCCTGAAAGTTTTCTTATTCCATGTAATTTCAACAAAACTTTCTCCTGCAATGCCTTAGCCGACCTTGGTGCTAGCATTAACCTTATGCCATATTCGCTATATGCCAAATTATCTCTCGAAACTCTTAAACCTACCAAAATGAGCTTAAGATTAGCGACAGATCATCTGATACCCTATTGGACTGCCAAAATCCAAGGAAGTCCGCCGCACTTGTTCCATTGTGCGCTGCACTTTCCCTCTAAAGTTCAAAACCACCGCGGCACTTACAACAATTGTGCGCGTACAATTTTCCCAAAGATTATAAGAATTAAAATCATTAAATGCACTGCCTTAACTCTCTAAACCGCGACTTATTTGTAATTGTGCCACACTTCCAGTAAAAGTCATTAAATGCTATCGCATTAACTCACCAAGTCCGTCGCACTTATTTGTAATCAATTCAACACACTGTTACCCACGCAAGCTAATAGACAAAAGATAAAAGAGCGATCGAACCTTATATAAGAAAACTGTATTAACTATTAATCCGATTAGAACGTTGGTTTGTTTATTTAGTGTAATGATTTCTTATCTCGATGTGGCATATCATTCTTAAGACTTAGGTGTTATATTATCCTAAGACCTAGACACATTAATTCTGTCAAAATTAAACCATCAGCATAAAGCATCCTTATTTGCTGATTATGATCTATCTTAGGGATTAAAGCAATGTGGTCTTCTTAAAACTCTAGCTCATAGAGACTTTACCGACTTATCGCTTAATGCAATTATCACTAGTAGACCACTTGTCTATATCCAATGGAATCAGAACATCTTTGTTGAAATAATCTAGGTCACCTGCTAGTCAACTACGCCTCATTAGAAACGTCAGCAATATCCAATTAACTAGTTAAGCCCAAAGCGTATCTAGAAACAGATTAGAAGGACACTACTTTGTAACTAATATTCTAGAGTATAAATTACTTAAAAGGAGAAGCTATCCAGACTCTCGCTATGCTTGGTCTACTTTTGCTAGATCCAGTTGAATGACAGTTCACAGACAAAAAGCGCGTAAACAAGTATAAATTGATAACATAAACAAGCACTCAACGATAAATCAAGAAATCGATAATAAACAAATACCAAACATTCAAATCTTCATAATAATGGCTAATACCTGAAGGTATTAGCCTTCAAACGTCATAATAAATACAAGATTAATAATTTTAGCAAGGTAAAAAAACTACCGAGTTAACATATGAATACCAAAAACTTAAAGATTACAAAAGTATACGGAATCACACGTGTCTTCTATGGAATTGATACGTTGCTCGACCTATTCGCTTTTTTCTCCTCTGAAAATTAATTTTTGTGGTTTAGGTATTGAGAATATGATTTAGCACACTTAAAACTCGTTTTTGAGTTTTCTATTTATAAGGTCTAGAAGTCGGTTGGATACGGCGTATCTATGTATTGGATATGACGTATTGGGGGTTTCTTAGAGTAGGGACCACGTTTGTATCTTATAGAATTATTATATGATTCCTATCTTGAATCGGCGTATTGAGTCTCGGATACGGGTATTGATATTTATTCGTTTTGTGCGTCTTTGGTGAAGTGCAGGCACGGATACGCCGTATCTTCCTTGATGGATACGTGTTTGGTCTTCAGAACAAAATAATCTTTAAACAATATCTTCATTTAAGCTCTAATTGCGCGCCTATTGCTAGTTTCACTAATTACTCCATAATTTACTGCAATTCCAAATATAAAGATTAAGTAACATTCTTTGCCATAACTATACAAAATGGTTAATAACAAGGGATAAATGATGCTATAAAATAGACGTTATTTGATGTCATCAGAATACTTTTCCTACTACTGTAAACCCTGTAGGAAGAGAGAATACGGGTACTTGGCCCAAGTGTACCACCTGCAACTCCTACCATTTAACCGTAGGGCCATGTGGCATATGCATCAACTATAACCGCCCGAGTCATTTGGCAAGGGATTGTAGAGGTGTGCCAAGGAATATGAAATCTGTTAATGTAGAAACCCAACTGTTAGGGCATGTTATGAGTGTGGTAGTACCGACCATGTCAGGTCAGCTTGTCCTATGTAGAATAGGACACAAGGACTGGGAGAAATGTCAAACAAGTTGCTGCGTAATAAAGGGGGTCAGGGTCATGGGAAACCAGGGAACCAGGCTAGGGGTTGGGCATTATGTTAGGACCAAAGGAGCTCGCCATGATCCGAACATTGTGACAGGTACGTTTACTTTGAACAATCATTTTGCCACTACCTTATTTGACTCTGGTGCTGACTATAGTTTTATTTCCACTACTTTCATACCTCTGTTAGGCTTAGAACCCAGCGATTTAGGTTTTAGATATGAGATTGAGATAGCTAGCGGGCAACTAGTAGAGATTGATAAGGTTATTAAGGGTTGCAAACTAGAAATTGAGGGCCATGTCTTTGACATCAACTTAATACCTTTTGGGCATAGGAGTTTTGATGTGATTATAGGTATGGGCTAGTTGTCCAATTATAAGGCTGAAATAATTTGCCATGAGAAGGTGGTGAGGATACCACTACCTGATGGAAAGGTGTTTAGAGTAGTAGGAGAGAGAACGAAAGAGAAAATGAGATTTTTGATGGGTGTTAAGAAACAAGAAGAGATTGTTGTAGTTAGATATTTTCCTGAGGTATTCCCGGATGATCTATCTGGATTACCGCCTATTCGAGAAATTGAGTTTCAGATTGAGTTAATCCCTGGAACAACGCCGGTAGCCAAGTCTCCTTATCATTTGGCACCTTCTGAATTGGAGGAGTTATCGGGACAACTCAAGGAACTCCAAGACAAAGGTTTCATTCGACCAAGTTTGTCGCCTTGGGGAGCGCCGGTGTTGGTCGTTAAGAAAAAGGATGGTTCTTTTAGGATGTGCATTGATTATAGAGAATTGAACAAGTTGACTATTAAGAATCATTATCCACTTCCTAGAATTGATGATCTATTTGACCAACTACAAGGGTCGCAGTTTTTCTTGAAGATAGATCTTAGGTCTGGATACCATAGCTGAGAGTGCAATGAGGGATGTACATTTAAAGACTGCGTTTAGAACACGATATGAATTTCGAGTTCATTTGTAATGCCCTTTATTCTGCCTAACACACTCATATAGTATTCATGGATTTGATAAATAGAGTTTGTAGGCCTTATCTTGATAAGTTTGTGATAGTGTTTATAGACGATATCTTAATCTACTCCAAGACTCAAGGGGAGCATGTAGAACATTTAAGGTTAGTCTTGGGACTGCTCAAACAAGAGAAATTGTATGCTAAGTTTTCTAAGTGTGAATTCTGGCTAAGAGAAGTGCAGTTTCTTAGGCATGTGATAAATGGTAATGGGATTCATGTAGACCCTAGTAAGATTGAAGCTGTTAAGAATTGGAAAGTGCTTGAAACTCTGACTGGGGTTCGTTCATTCTTAGGATTGGCTAGATATTACCGTATGTTCATTGAGAACTTTTCTAAGATAGCTAAGTCTTTTACTATCTTAACTCAGAAGTGTAAGACTTTCGATTAGGGTGAGGAACAGGAATTGGCATTTCAAACCTTGAAGGATAAATTATGTAATGCACCTGTTCTAACTCTCCTCGATGGACCGAAAGACTTTATGGTATATTGTGATGTTTCCGGGATAGGACTAGGTTATGTGTTAATGAAAAGAGGTAAAGTGATAGCCTATGCGTCTAGGCAGTTAAAAACACATGATAAGAATTACATTACCTATGATTTGGAGTTGGGTGCGGTCGTGTTTGCACTTAAGATCTGGAGACATTATCTGTATGGGACAAAGAGTGTCATATATACGGATCATAAGAGTCTTAAACATATCTTTAGTCAGAAAGAGTTGAATATGCGACAGCGTCGCTGGATAGAGTTGTTTAGTGATTATGACTGTAAAATTCGCTACCATCTTGGTAAGGCGAATGTGGTGGCTGATGCCCTAAGTAGGAAAGAAAGAGTAAAGCCTAAGAGAGTTAGAGCTATGAATATGACCCTTCAATTGAGTATCAAGGATAAGATACTGACGACTCAGAAGGAGGCTGTAGATGAGGTTGCAGGATTGCAGAAAGGTTTGGATGAGATGATAACAGAGAAACAATGGAACCTTGTACTACCTGGATCAAATATATAGTAACCTTTAAAGGTCAGGTGAGAACCTGATACTAGATGACGCCATAGGTCGAAGTACTCTATACACCCAGTGCTGGACAAGAGTATTTGATTTACAAGATAGGTATTGTGGTTCTGGAATGAAATAAGATAAAGCTGAGTATGTAGTAAGTGTTTGACTTGTTTTGATGGTAAGGGGACTGAGCATGCAAAGGCCATCTGGCTTGCTTCAGCAACCTGATATTCCCGTATGGAAATGAGAAGGGATAGCCATAGATTTTGTGACTAAGTTGCCTAGGATTAGTAGTGGGCATGACACAATCTGGGTCATTGTAGACCGATTGACTAAGTCTGTTCATTTTCTACCTATGCGTGAGGATTATAAAAATGGGAAAGGTTGGCTAGATTATATTTGAATTGAGCTGTAGTGACATTGGTGTGTCCGGTCTTGATTGTCGTCCGTAGTAGTCATTTTACATCAGGTCTTAGGCAGTCAATGCAAGAGGCATTTAGGGACTCGTTTAGACATTAGTACAAAATTTTACCTCTTTAGATCGAATGGATTCTCCAACACCCCCAACCCCACCCTCCCAAGGGGGTGTGTGGTGTGTGTGGTGGGGGGGGGGGGGGGGGGGGGGGGGGGGGGGGTCGTGAGCGTACTATTCAAAAATTTGGAAGGGACATGCTTAAAGCGTACATCCTAGGACTTCGAGGGAAGTTGGGGATGCTCATCTTGTGTTGGTTGAGTTTTGAATATCAATAGTTACATTCTAGTGTGAGGTGTCTCTGTCCTTGAGGGCATTGTATGGTAGAAAGTGTCGTTCGCCAATTATGTGGGCTGAGGTGGGAGAAGGTCAGTTGATAGGACCTGAGTTAGTTCAAGAGACTACTTAAAAGATCTCGCAGATTAAGGATAGACTTAAGGCTGCGCGTAAACGTCAGAAAAGTTATGCTGAAAAGAGGGAGGAAGCCTCTAGAGTATAGCTGTAGGTGATATGTCTTGCTCAATGTGGCCGCCTTGGAAAGGTGTTTGTAAGGCTTTAGGAGAAAGGGAAGTTAGCACTAGTTTGTTGGACCATTTGAGATTGTTGAGAAAGTAGGCCTTGTGGCCTATCGGTTAGATTTGCCTGAGGAGTTGAACGGTGTTCATGACACGTTCTACGTGTCAAACCTTAAGAAGTGTTTGGCTGATCCAACACTACAAGTGCCTTTGGATGAGATTCGAATTGATGCTAAGTTGAAATTTGTAGAAGAGCTTGTGAAAATTTTGGACAGAGAGTTTAAAAAGTTGAAGCGTCGTCGATTGCCATTCATCACGGTCGTTTGAATTTGAAACGTGGTCCTGATATTCACGGGGATGTGAAGAATCAGATAAAAATGTGAAGTACCCGCATTTGTATAGTTGATGTATTAGTTGAATTTTGGGGACGAAATTCTTTTAAGGGGGGTAGAATGTAACCTTTTCCCTTTTTGTGTTTTGAATATTTCTTTTATAGTCCTTTAACTATTTAACTTTTGTCAGTTTATTCAGATTTTATACCGTGTTGACGTGGTGATTTTTGTGAGAATTATGATTAATTGAGGTTTATTGTGATTAATAATCCCTTTTAGAAGGTATTATTATGTTAATTGTATTCCGGGTGGTTTGATCCGTGAATTCGTGAGAAATGCCGAAAAACGAGTTTAACACGTCCGTTAATGTTCTAGAAATGTGTTTGAAGCGGTTTTAAAGTGAAAATATGTCGTGTAAATACTCTAGGTTAACGGAAAAGTATTTTTAAGGTGAATAAAAATGCTAATTAACTTTGAGGTAAATTTTACGGTTGAGTTTTACGAGTATTTAAGTGATCCCGAAACGAAAAGAAAGGCCTAGGACTCCCTTGGATCCCATGGCTGATCATAGCAAGAAAGAGAGACAAGGAGGCTTAATTTTAGCTCCATTGTCTAAAGTTGTACACATATATGCCTTCCACTAGAAACATTTTCTCATAATCCTTATCATTTCATTTTCAAAAAAAACACACACATAAGAGTGTGTGTGTGTGTGTGTGTGTCTTCGTCCACCACTACACCACCATAATCCACCATAAATTTTCCAACTTTGATCAAGAACGTGGTATTCTGGGTTGATACGAGTGTTTGGGTGTTCGTTTAAACAATGTTTGGGTTGTTCGGTTTAAAGATTTTCTTGTAAGTTTTCAAATTTAAATTTCGTTTGTCCTTTTGGGTTTATTTTGATGCATAGATGTTAGTTGTACAAGTTGATCGTTGTAAAAATCGATTTTTGAAAACGAAAGAAGAACAAAAGGGGTATGGTTTGGTTTGTGTAGAATAAAAAAGAAAAGAGGGATTTTTGTAGTTTTGATGTCGTGGTCGTGATGGTTAAATAATATATGATGCTAGAATGAGTATTTTTTTTATCGTAGCCTTGTATGCTTATTCGGGCCTTATTTTTAAGTATTTCTGGCTAATTTTGGGCTTATATGCTCGAACATTTCTCTAAAATCACTAGAAAAGTGATTTGATTATTTTTGTGTTATGGCGTATGTTGTGGACTATTTTTTAGGCTTATGGTAGTAACCAAATGCGATACGTAGCTTATTAGCTTATTTTCAAGCTTAATATACGTATTTTTGAGCTATTGGACTCACGGCCCAATAAGTCTATTTAAGTCGACAGCTCTATGGGGGGCTTATTGTGGTATGGGACTAGTTTTTACTTAGAACGTATATGTCTATATATATGTAATGGACTTGATTTTCGACATAGATCGATATTTTGGACTTATAAATGTCTTAATGGGACCCTTGATGGGCCTTTAACCCCAATACAAGCTATTTAGTCGTTGTTGGGAGTTTTGACGGACTTTTGAAAGTAGGAACTGTATGTTTGAGTGATAGTGAACGGTATGTTGGGGAAACACATTTTAGTAAACGTACGATTGAGGAATTGGAATTTTAGACGACAAGTGTGAATTTACGCAAAGTGTTGAAAAAATAAGGATTGAACCTTGGAAACGTTGTTTGAGCGTCGGGTCATGTCAAAATTCGTTAAAAAGTTTTATACATAGAAAATTTCATAAACAACATGATTTCTGATTTTTAATAATAAAATCATTATTTAATTATTTTATTTATTTAATAAATTCACTAAAAGACGAAAAATATAATTTATCTCAAAACTTCTCTAATGTGTTTATTATGAGTAAACGTTTCATTTTTAATCGTATTATGATTATTTTGAAGTGACTATGGTTTTCCGAATGGACTTGTTTCATTTATAAAAAAGTATATTGGATGAAAATACAAATTAGAATAACGATACATTAAAAAAATAGTGATTAAGGTTCCATAAATGCTCGACGATGTATTGTCTAAGCTCAGTGTGCACTCTTCTATCTCGAAGTTATTTGGTTTTCCTAACATGTAACTCGCAACGTTCGATCCAAGTACGTTGAATGTTAGGTTGTGGAGTAACATAATTTTTTTTAAAATTAGTAACTACGAATTTTTGATCCTTCAATATCACGTTTTGTAATATTATACAACAACACATGATTCTTCGTAGCGTGTTGACTTGGTAACCACGTGCGGGTTGTTGTATAATTTCCTAATGACATTGTAGGACTCTGAAAGCTCGTTCAATATCTTTTCGTGCACTTTCTTGAACTTTGAAACACCCCCAAAATCATGCAGCAGAAAGGTAATCGAGGGCGTTACTTCATAATACACAAGTACAAGATATAAGAGAATGACCTCTATATGAGTCGTTTAAAAGTCTCGTTGGTACGTTAAAATTTAAATAAGTTTGCAAAAAAACGATCCCATAGTTTTACATCAAAAGAAAAATCATAATCTTAATACAACCTAATGAGAAGAGTTTAATGCAGTAAATATCTGATGAAATGCAACCATGATGAGAAGACTCCACGCACTTGATGATATCCTTACAATTTAAGCACCTGAGAAATACATGCTTAAAACGTTAACAATAATGTTGGTGAGTTCATAGGTTTAAGTAAACAATAAGTGCGGACCACAAGATTTCCAAGTGTGTATGACCATTATAATAGATACAATGTCATCTAAAAAGTAATTACAATTACACTAAGCTCATGACACCGAAGCTATGACAGTGTCTCGTATTTCTACGAGTTTTTGCCCTGTGCAGGTGTCTAACCCGAGACCACCTAAAGTTCCGACATGGTATACATCCGTTGGCCATGCTTGCACCAATCCTAGACGGGGTGTCAACCGCAATAGATCTATTTACAACATTCGCGCTTACACAAATTAAAGTAACGGTCCATGATAATGGGCATTGTGTGTTAACGGTACTTAGGCTAATCCATAATCATTTAAAGCTACTTGTGTCCGTAAGTAAAAGCGAACAATGTATCTTACCTCAAGTGTATCAAATCAAGTAATAAACAAGTTAAAGTGGAAGCAAAGTAGTGATTCGAGAAAATAATCACAAGTACAAACGAGCAACGAGTCCTAACCGTAACCTAATTAAATAATGAGGCGCTTTAGGCGTATGAAAATAAAGTGAAATAATGCATATGCATTTTTATAAACTTCGTATCACCCATACATGTTTGTGTTTAAGTTTTACAAATCCAAATATAATTTATGCAAAAGTTCTATAATTAATTTTAAAATTTCTAACACTTTTGAAAATGATTTTTGTCCAACTTTGGAAGGTCGTATCTCCCTCATTTTTTAACCTTTTTTCCTATTTCCAACTCGTCTATTTAGTATCCCGTAAGGTCTACCTAAAGTCTAAATACCATGTTCCATGAATCGAAGTCCAAGACACATAAAATTCAACCCAAAGTAGTGCAGTCAGATTTGTTTACAAAATGATTTTTACCCACCTTCACGAGGCCGTAACTCAATCGTTACTTATCCGTTTGACACAAAACTGGATTTTTCTAGGAAAGTACTCCGTGAGGACTATCTAAAGTTTCTACTGACATTTTTCATGAATGGGACTCCAAAGTGCCTAAAAACAGCTCCAAAGTTGCTAGGTTAGAAACTTTTCACATTTCAAAGCCGTTAACAGTTTTCATAAATGACTTTCGTCTATTTTCAAATGGCCATAACTTATTCGTTATAAGTCTGTTTTTAACGATCCAAGTGGCTACGTTTAGCTTTCTATATCTACTACACATTCCTCACTTTCACAAATCCTAAAGCTAATGTAGAACCGTAGATGGGGGTGAATACGGTTTTCTTGACTTTTTCGAAGTTTATAAAACTTTTAGTCTCGAAAGAGCCGAGTGATGTGATGATCTACTTAGCAAAGAAATGAAGAATATTCGTAATCCTTAAACACACACAACTATGAAGAAAATCTAGAGAGAGAAAGAGAGTGGAAGGTTGCTACCTAGAGAAAGAAAGTGAAAGAGAATCATATTAGATTATGTGAGAAAATAAAACAACCAACACCCTCTCCATGCGTGGAGAGGGTATTTATACCTAAATATGACCGGTTATGGCTTAGGTCCATGGGCTTTTGCTTATCTATCCTATTTAGTTTCCAAATATTATTTAACGAGCTATCTAACGATATTTATGGAAGTGACTGATACTTTCGTATTCCTAACAATATCCCCCTAAGGGAGGTCACTCCATTTTACAAAAACTTAAACCTAGCATACTATGCTTTGTCTTCAGTCTTGTGCTCACAGACTTGTTTTCTTGACATTATCTTATGAACATGATGTAATGATCGTTGACTTTAGGCTTGAGCTTGTTCTGTTAAGCTTGACTTGTATGTGAACTTGAACTTCTTTGAGACCATTACCCAAGCATAATGTCTTATCATCATCTTGAGATATTATCGCCGTCTTGTGCACTTGCAATATAAATAAATCTTGGATATCTAAATCTATGATTATTCTATCCCCTATTCTAACCTAAGTCCAAGTCCTAATCCTAATTCTAAATGGGAAAATGCGGTATTCTTCCAACCAAAGAGAACTTGGCATGGTTTGTTTGCAGACTACAAGTCAATTCCAGGCACTAAAAAAACCCCACGCAAGCATCAAACAAAAGATAAAAAATGTCGAGCCAATATAGAAAATGGTAATTAACCCATTATTAATCTGATTTAGAAAGTTGGATTTTAATATATTAAGTGCAATGATTTCTTCTCGTCGAGACGTATATTCATACTTAAGACTTAGGCTTACATCACCTATTACCTACACATTAATTTAGTCACAATTAAAGCATTTCCCTCATAAACATCCTTATTTGCTGATTATTGATCTTATCTTAGGGAATTAAATAATGGGATCATGTTAAAAAAAAAAAAAAAAAAAAAAAAAAAAACCCTACTCCCTTAAGACATTATTAAAACTAACCCACATTAAACCCCCGCATAAATGGCGATTTTATGATTTATACACTAGTAGTCCACTTGTCCAACTATCCAATGGAATCAGAACGTTATTTGTTGAATTATCTAGGTTCACCTGCTAGTCAACACGATCAATAAACCATTGGCAATATCCAATTAACTAGTTAAGCCCGAAGCGTATCCTAGACACAGATTTAGAAGGACAATATTTGTGATCCTATGATTCTAGATGTATAAATTACTATATGGAGAGCTATCCCAGACTCTAGATTTACTTGGTCCGTATCACTAGATCCAGTTGAATGATAGGTCGCATACAAAAGCGCGTAAACAAGTATAAATTGATAAACATAAATAAGCATCCAACGATAAATCAAGAAATCAAGATAAACAAATACCAAACATTCAGATCTTCATAATAATGGCTAATACCCGAAGGTATTAGCCTTCAAACGTCATAATGAATACAAAAGCAATTATTTAGCCAAGGTAAACTAACCGAGTTAACGAATGATACCAAAAACTGAACGATTACTAAAGTATATAGAATTACACGTTGTCTCCTATGGAATTGATAGCGTTGCTCGACCTCTTCTGCTCTTTTTCTCCTCTGAAAATCGACTTTTATGGTTTAGGTATCGAGAATATGATTTAGCACACTTAAAACTCGTTTTTGAGTTTTGTATTTATACTGTCTGGAAGTCAGTTTGATATGCTGTATCCAAGGATTGGATAAGATGTATTAGGGATTTCTTGAAGTAGGGACTACGTTTGATATCTTCCAAAATATTCAGATACTATTTATTGAATACGACATAATAAGATCTTCTGGATACAACGTTTTTGGGCTTTATTCCTTTGTGGTCTTTGGTGAGTGCAGGCACGATACGCCGTATGTTCCTTGATGGATACGGCGTATTGGTCTTCAGAATAGTAATCTTCAAAATATCTTTATTTAAGCTCCAAAATATGCGCCTTTTGCTAATATTCACCAAGTACTCTATAATTACTGCAATTCTCAAATATAAACGATTAAGTAACAATTCTTTGTAATAACTATACAAAATGGGTTAATAACATGGGATAAATGATGCTATAAAATAGACGTTATTTGATGTCATCAAATATCCCCCCACTTGAATCTTACTTGTCCTCAAGTAGCCTTTAGAAGTTTATAAAAATGTATCCCTAAGGATATTTTTCGTTAAAGCATTTATTCAATCTATTACAAGTACACAACCAAACACCTCATGAAATAGGAAGATGAAAACACTCAAATCACTCAACTAATCTATGTGGTAACATGTAACTAATTCGCTCAATTGCTCGGTCGTGACGAGTATTCTATCATAAGCTTGGCAAGGATACACATCTCCACCACTAAAGCCAAGGAGTAACAAGTTTATAAAGGTAAATATGGGTTTTTGTATGGAAAGGCTTACAGTTGATCATTCTACAATCTTTCACCAGAAGTACCACTCTAACAAGGCAGCTGAAGCACACATACATGGCCGTAACGACAGAATAGACATGTGTGTTCGATCACATCCCCATTCGAATTTAACCAACGGTTAGGATGAAGAATGATATAGGGTAGGAACCTTCTAACTTTCACCAAAAGTCGTAAACCAACAAGGCAGCTAAGACATGCATACATGGCCGTAACGACGGAATAGACATGCACGCTCGAACAAGTCCTCATTCGCGTAAAACCAGCGGCTAATCATTAGGTGAGAGGGAAGTAAATTGTTGTTAAATAAAAATCAAGAAACAAATATATTAAGCCTAAAGTACAAGTTGCTAGACACTTTTCCTGACCGTTATCATGATAAAGACACGACTATTTACAATGTCTTGATCATCGATAAAAAACAACAACCTAAGTTGGAGTTCCCGTAACGGTCAACTTCTCAGTCATCCTAAAACTTTACATACTCTACAAGGTAAGTGGCGATATCTTACACTTTGTACAATACTCTACATCGTTGATTTTTTTAGACTTATCAACGAATAATCGATCATTCGTGTAATTCCTTCGGTAATGCTCTTTGCGAAACGATTATCTTCAAACTTTCCTTCTTTTTTTTCTTTCCTTTTTTCTCTTTTTTTTCTTTTTTTACCTATGCTTCAAATCTCGGTGTAGTTTCACCATCTTCACGATTATAATAATTCTGGATAATTTCTTCGATAGTTCTTCATTCTTCGGACTCACCATTAATTGTGATGGTAGTAAAATCACATGAGTTTTGACTACT